>VWZT01007609.1:847717-863081 GCA_013397055.1 Pachycephala philippinensis
CCCGCCCCTCCACAGTGTGATTTGGAAGAACAAGGCAGGGCTGCCTCCTGTGTCGCTCACGCTCCCTTGGTTTCTACTCCTTCTCTTCCTTTTTCCTGAAGGTTCCCTCTGAGAAGCTTCAGAGGTTCAGATCAAACATGTCGAAAACAAAAATACAGAGAGGGAAAGAGCAAGTGTGCACGAGAGAGATCCATCTGTCACTGGAATCTGGAAAAGAAAACACAGGAGACAAGAAGAGGCATCATTTGGAAGAGTCTTTGAGATAAGAGTATAGACAGCAATGTTTCATGAGAAGAGGGAGATGGGGAAGAGACACATTAAGGGGGGTGCCAGCAAGAGAGGTGTGGTACTGCCTGCCGTGCTGATAAGCCTTTGAGGAGGGAACCCTCATGACGTATAATGTCATATCAGGGATGTGCAGAAGGGTATCCGGGCTCCCTTAAGTAGTGCGATCACAGCCAGGGACCCGGGGGAAGGCAGTGGTGTGGGAGTAGAAGGGGAAGGAAAAGGAGAGTGGGAAACTTAAAGCTGTTATTGCGGGGGCTCAAAACCCCTAGTGTAAACAAAGGCAAGCCCCAAGCACAGCCAAAGCCATGAATTTTCAGCTGCCTGAAAATGATGTACACAGTATGCATGAAGTAGGGAAAATGCAGACAAGCTTCTCCCCCCCACACCCCAAAAAAAAGCCAAACTTTTTTTTGTTTTCCCTTTCCTTCCTTCCTTGATGCAAGAGGGATAAATAATTCAAGCCACGTGTAACCACTGCTGCTCTAAAAATTGTTCCTGACTCTTGGTGCATGGACAAGGCTGTTGAGGTGAACCAGCCTGGCTTGAGCCCAGTGCGGGGGTGGGGAGCAGGCAGTGTGTCAAATACCAGCCTCCAGTCTCTCACCCAGTAATGCCAGCACTCCTGATCTGAAGCCATCACCCATCTACCCCCCACCAAGAGAGCGCCACGGTTTCCACCTTCGTACTCTACTACCTCTCCTTGGGGGCTATGAGCATTGCCCCTTTGTAAGAAAACACACCTTGCAGGCAAAGTGACATTTGCTTGTTAAACCACAACAAATGCATTTCTGGGCTCTGGGCAAGCTCCTGGTTCTGACTGCAGAGCGCAACCTGGAGCACCTTTCTCTCCAGCTACAGCTTCAACCCTTCTCCCACTGTGCTGAGACAGGAGCCTGGCAGGGGTGTCCTCAGGCAGCGCAGAGGAAATAATTTCATACAGCAGATAAAACATGTGGGCACTGTGCTATCTCTTTTTTTTTTTTTTTTTAATTTTGCGGAGAAAGGAAACAGTAAAAAAAATAGAGAAAAGGATTCTTCGTTAATGAAAATGAAAGATCCCCTCTTGCCCCTTTTATTTTGGGGGGAGGCTGCTCACTAAAGATATAGCTGAAGCTTTTGCTGCAAAAGCTGAACCAATTTCTAGCACAGAGACACAAAGGGCAGAAATAAAATGAAGGAAGATAAATGAAGGAGGAGTGAACCCTTGAGGAACAAGGCTTACGTCTGTGGAGAAATCTGAGCTGATTTGGGTCTGTGGAATTACCAGGCCAGCTGGATTAAGGGATCAGAGATAGTGTCACAGAGAAACACTTAAATATTCAATAATCCAAAAAGTAAAGCCAAGATGGATAAGGGAAGGGGGAGAAGAGCTAGACCAATGGAACAGAGAGAGAGAAAGCCTCCGTTCCCCACAGCTCATTGTCTAAGGCCACCAAACTCATGTCACTTATGCTTGTCATATGATAGCCTTCAGCTGCTGCCTCAGCTTTGCCTCAGCCAGCAATAAAACAGAAGGCAGAGGTTTTTTAAGTCTGTTGCTTTGTTTCTCAGCCTTGTAATCCAATGAGAAATAATTCCCTGACACTCTTTCCCCAGATGCATCATATAGGAGGCACATCTGGCTCTCCACAGGCTGGGACCCACAGGCCTCTGATATTCCTCAGTGCCAGTCCCCTGCCTTGTTCCACCATTTCCAGAGGTGACTCCATGCAGAGACACAGCCGATTCCCCACGCCATCTCTGTCCCTTTACCTTCCTCTCTAATGCTTCTTCACTTAGCCTGATTTCTTTCACTGAACAAAGGAGTGGCAGATACTATCATACTTTTTGCACATTGGTGCCCAAAGTATGTCCACCCCAGGCAGAGGCCAGGGGCAGCCCCTGAGCAAGCAGTGGAAAGGTTTGGGGATTAGAGATTTTAGCCAGCATCCTTCTCTGACCATTATGTTCTGGCCTGCCTATCTCACCTCACCAAATACTCTGCACAATACCCAACTCCATACAGGAACATCCCAGCCCCCTTGCTTTGACCCCTTCTGGTAGGGCAGGCTGCTCCAAAAGGTGCACTGAAGTCACCATTGCCTGCTGTAACTTGTTCATGGTGCACAGAGAGAACCTCTGAGGCCAGCACCGTGTTTCTCTGCAGCAGCCCCAGCAATGGCTGAGAGCCACCCCATCCCACTCAAGGAGCTGCACTCAGGCAGGACAGAGAGGGTTTGGAAGGGCAGATGTCCTAGTAGCCTGGAAAGGAAAGAGGTGGGTGGGTTAGGGGTGGATGGAAATGAAGGTGGTGTTTATCGTTGCTATTTGTCAAAATCAAGAGGACCATGCAGAAATTCCTGCTCCCTGTCTACCTCCCACCTGGGCTGTGTAGCCTTGCCTCAGCTACAGGCCACAGGAAGGGTTAAGCCACTCCTCAAGCCAAACTCACTGGTCCCCTTGGGTCCCCAAGGTAAATATGTATGAGAAATACACAGATCTTGGCATTCTTCCCCCAATGGTTCCTGTCTCCCCACTATCATGCTGGTTGTAAGGGCCCTGAGTCCAGCCCAATTCGTGGCCTATTCCACCCCTGCCCACGGCCCAGCACCCCAGTTCAGCTCAGCCCAATGCCGTCAGTCCCTGCTGCAGCAATGCTGTAGGAGTGCTGGTCTCCAGCTCTACCACAGCCATGCCCTGCCCTTTAGGGAATAGCTGCTCCCTGACCCTGGCAATTCATAGCCAAAGGGAGGCCAGGAATGAGGGGCAGCACTGTGCCCTCCTTTTAACTGTCCACAGCCAAAAGAGCATAAATCACAGAGCACTGGAGTCCAACAGCACAAGGAAGCTACACTCTGTCCTTTTTGCTGGCCTGAAAGGTGCTGACAATGGAGTTGGCTGTTTCCCTCTCTTGCTTCTCAGGCAACAGAGCAAGAAGGCACAGGGATGGAGTGCGGGCAGGGAAAGCAAGAATGAGCAAGTCCAGCACAGCAGAGAGCCAAGGAAGGGGGATGCAAGAGTTGTGGAGAGCTTATGAGCAAGACGAAAAGTTAGGACACAGAGTATGTTTTATTGGGAAGGTACAAGGTAACCATCTCCATGTGCTGGGGCTTGTAGGGTTCTAACACTCTTCAGTGTCACCCAAGATTCACAACAAGCCCTTGGCTCCTGGCCATCCTCATGTACGTGTGAACATCGAGGAATAGTAGTGACATTGCACCTGTGAAAGGCTGTGCTCTCCTTGGCTGGCACAAAGTCAGCCTATCAGCTCCCAAGTGATTTCCCTCTGGTTTAACTCTCTGTTAACAGATTTTAACTACTCTCGTTTCCACCTCATTATGTTATTGGCATTTGTTTGCACCACTTTGTTTGGAGAAAAGCAGAAGGCCACAGGGATGATTCCACTGTTCAGAGAAAAGAAAAGAGAAGGGAAGGTGAAACAGAGGGTGGAGAGTCCCAAACTGAGTCAGGAGGTAGGTGTCAGTGGCCACAGACATCCCTTTGACTTGGAGCTCAAGGTAGCACAGGGGATGACACAGGATTGAGGTCACTAGTGAGATGGCAGCATAAAATACAGCCAGTGAAAGTACTGACAGGCAACAGAGCAAGATAGGAGGGACAGAGGCAAACTGGGGTCTGAGGGAGTGGAAGGACCAAAACTGAGAGAGAATACAAGGCAAGCAGAAAAGTCATATACAGCAGCAATTTGGGCCTAAAATTCTGACCTTGTCAACCTTGTCCTCCTGGGGCGCCATGCACTGGAAAAACCAGCACTTAATTCTACCATTGCTTAAACGGTGCTAAGAGCCTCCCATTAGAAATGCATGCATTAAAAACCTGCCAAACACTCTTGACTCCTCTGGGGACACCCCGAAATCAGGCCAAAGCTCCTGTTCCTTTCTTAAGCTTCATGCTGCAGCTGAGCATCATCCCTCTTCCCAGCTCAGTGTGCTGCCTGCTCCTGGCAGGCCTCAGGGCACAAACACCATCTCCAAGGGACTCTGCCTCCTCTTCTTGGCTTTAAGGTCCTTCCAGGATTTCTCTAACTACTTTCTGAAATGGGAGCCTTTCCCAGGGGTGCTTGGTACTAGGAATTGGTGCCTTACTTGAAGGGACTCTCCCTATCTGCCCGGTAGTTTCACTGTGTAATTCACAGTGGTCTGAGGATCACTGCAGCCACCTCAAATCACCACGCAGAGATAGTCCTTGTTTTTTCAACTGGCTATAGTGGCAGCAGAGTGCCATGGGAGAAGCTTGCGGCACTGCTGTGGCACTTACACGACAGCAGTCCTTTCCCTCTCAGCCCTGCTTCCAGGGAATTATTGCAGCAGTTACCTTCAAGTCATGCAGCAAAGAATCTGTGACTCTGCCCAGAGGTGCTCCAGAAGCTCTGAGAAGTCTGGGACCAAGAGAAGAGGGAGCAGGAAGCCTGATGACCTGTGGTTTTGTGGCATGGAAGACATTTGTGCACGCGAGAGAAAGAGAGAGAGAGAGCGAGAATGTCTTCTACTGCAGATTCTCTGATGTTCACCAAGAGTTGAGCTCATACAACACTCTTTCCTTTAATGGGTCTCAGTGAAGGTTTCTTTTTTCAGGTTCTCTCTTCTCTAATTTATCTCCTATTTTCATGGAGCACGTAAGATCTCAACGTCTCTCAGTCCCATACCAGTGTTACATTTGTTTGAAATCAGCCCTGTAGCTTCAAAAATCCAGAGGTCAGAGGAGCTGTACAGCCACACTAGAAAGTCATGCAACAAAAGGTGTTCCCATGTCACTAACCAGACAAAGCCTTCATCCCTTACAGGAGTTGAACTGATTTCAATGAGTCCTGCTGAAGGGTGTCCACTCAAGCTTAGAGGCTCTGTGAATTTGGCAGAGTGCTGTTGCAAGAGAAATCTCATGCTTCAGCTCTGGGCAGGTTCATTTCACCCTATACAAATTCATAGTGCCTGTGGGTAGAAAAATCGTTCCTCTGAAAGCTGGCCTGGCCCTGCCATAAGTGGGGAGGAAGATTGCAGCTCCCAAACTGCTGTCCCTGACATCTGGAAGCCCAAACCACCATGATCCCACCAGGACACTGCAGTGAGGAAGCCCAAAAAACCAAACAAGATCCCAGTTGCTTCTCTCAGGACACCGCTGCAAGGATACACACAAAGCTCAAATTCCAGCCAGCAAGGATGGGACCCTGCAAAGAGGGAGAAGGGCTGAAAAACAGCCTGTAGTACTGCCCCAAGGACATGCTGCTCTGCGGTCTTGCCCTTTGGCCAGTTTGGGGCACGGGAAGGAAGAATTCAAAAGGAAAAGTTCAGAAGGAAGAATTCACGCACCCAGGCTCAAGCAAACACGCTGCCATTGACTCCAAACCTTTGCTGGGACAAACAGCTTAAAGACTAACCATGAAAAAAACCCAACACATCGCTGTATATAAAACCCCTGCTCTCCCATCGCGCCTCCCCAACAGCGATTAGATGCCTAATTTGTTAGGCAGCAAGAGAGAGAGAATGGGAAGGCTCAAGGGAGAAAAATGAAGCAGCTCAGAAGCATGAAAGAGAGAGCTTTAGAAGCATAAATCTTATTTTAGAGTGATAAATACTGGCAGAAAGGTCTTTCATATGCCTGTGGTTCCCTGGCAGGCCAGAAAGCCACTTTTGTTTTCCAAAGTGAAATGGTTACCTTTTATATTAATATGATTATTGAAGATTAAGGCGGATTTGCATCAAGCCAGCTCCACCCAGACAGCCTGCAGCAGCAATCCACAGAAGCGTGTACATGGGGGTAGGCTTGGGAAACAGCCTTCTCCAGGTAGAAGAGCATGTCAAGAGATTAGAGGTGCCACAAAAAATATTATCAGCAATAAGGCCGCCTTCAGTGCTCTCCCTCCAGAGCAGGGAGGGGGGCCTGGGAAACATATTCCCCTTGTCATCCCATGAGCCCAGACATGAGGCAGTACAGAAGCTTAGAAATAATTCCGGCTGGCCATGGGGAGGGAGCATGGGCTCTGTGAGACTCTGCAGGGACCTGCCATAGGGAGTGTGACAGCAAGCCTGGCTCTGCCTGGTGCTCTGGTATGGGTGTGAGTCACTGTAGAGAAAGAGGTGGCACTGTCGGCTCCAGGAGTGAGAGGTGGAGAGGGTGTGTGTGCGGAGGAGTCGCTGTAGGTGATGGGGTGGATGTGTGGGCTGGGGATGGATGTGGTTTAGTCACTCTGTGAAGCAGGGAATGAGTGCTGGCTCCTGGGGAGGGAGGAATTGCCATGGAGAACCAGGCAAGGGCTGTTTGTGAGTGTTTGTGTGTGTGCATGTGTGTTTGCATGAAGCAGGCACCGCGAAGAAAGGGGTGGGAGGGTTTGGCTGTGTGAGAGGCGCTGCAGGGGACGGGGTGGGAGTGCAGGCTGCATGTGGGCGTGCAGGGATCGAGGGAGACAACCACTGTGTGTTTGGGAGAAGGGCTGTAGGGAAAGGGGTGGGAACGCTCCTCCTGTGTGTGTCCCCTGATATGAATCACTGTAGGGAGCAGGGTGTGAGGGCAGGCTCTGTGCATGTGCTTGTGCACGTGGGAAGGAGCTGCTCCAGGGGACAAGGAATGACCTCTGCTGTCTGTGAGCTACTGAGGGGTAAAGGGACAGGGACGGCAGCTCTGCGGGAGCGTGTGTGTGAGCTGCTGCAGGTAACAGGCCAGGAGTGGGGGCTCTGGGAGCATGCAGGGAGCAGGGTGGGAGCACTGGTGCTGTTGTGTGCTCCCATGCAGCATGTCCGGCATGAGGCCAGGACAAATCCTCGGGCTGTATGTGATGTCATTGTGATGTCTGTGCTGTCCTGTGCCGGCCTTGCTGCCCTATTTCCTTCAACAAGTCCTGGTTTTCACCAGTCTGACTACGAACAGCAGGACCACAAGCTATTTGAGAGATGCTCTCACTCAAACCAAGCACACCTCCAGTATTTCTGGATGCTAAATACATCCCCAGCAAGCCAGCAGTGCTAGTTCAGAGTGCCCCCAAACATGCTGCCCTGCAGGTAGGGCAGGAAAAGGGCATGGTCCTTGAATTACAGCTCACTACTGTCACTTACAGGGGGGACTCAGAGCCTGAGGAATCACACATGTCCTGGAGTAGCAGTCACTTCCTGAGGTGCACTGGCAGCCATTTGCCCTGTGTAGGACACCTCCAGGACTGCAAACTCCTGCAGGGCACAGGCACTGGCATTCAAGCACCCTTCAACATTCTCTCGCCTTCCAGCCAACCTTGCCCTGGGGGCCAGCAAGGGGAGTAGCCCCACGCTGGACAGGGCATAATGTTTCCAGATGGATGCTTCCACCTTCCTTCCATCCTCCACCCGCAGGCAA
Source organism: Pachycephala philippinensis (assembly GCA_013397055.1). NCBI lineage: Eukaryota > Metazoa > Chordata > Aves > Passeriformes > Pachycephala > Pachycephala philippinensis. Next base: position 855,326 of record VWZT01007609.1, read on the forward strand.
TGGCACAGCTCAGCCCCGCTGGGGAGGGACCCTCCTCCCGGCCGGCTCGCCCACCTACATTTCAAGCTAGCATCTGACACGCATTTTGACACAACAGTGCCTCCCCTCTCTTTTCCCCACTACCTTGCCTTGTTTAGAGCCTGTTTTTTTCTTCCATTGCCAAAACACAATGACTGTTATAATTAACAGATTATCTCAGTGCGACAGCTGCAGTCCTTTGAAAATTAGGTTGAATAACAGGATCCTGCCGTATGGTAATTTCTTTTCATCTCTCAAATATTTTCTCTCTCACACTCTCGTTTCCACCTCATTTCTATTTTTCTTTCTTTCTTTCTTTTCTCTCTCCCCCCTCCTACATTCCACCAGCTCCCTGACTGCATGAGCAGTATCTTTGGGGTGAGACAGGCTGAAGGGCTCTCTCTGCCTTCATCAGCTGTTTTCATTCCCCTTCTTTTACTACCACACCTCACAGAGAAGCAATGCTTGCAAGTAGGTTCATAAACATGTCAGGAAAATACATGCCCACCAGAGGCAGCGGTCAGGGGCCCTCTCTGAAGCCCCACTGGTTCAGAAAAGCAGCCCAGGGAATTTCACGGGGAGGGGAGAAACTGGGATGCAGCAGCCCAAACCACTGCATGCAACTTTCCCACAGGGAGCTGAGTGCAATGGTGCAGCTGAGTGGTTTGCACTGAGTTAGCCAGGGTGTGCTACCCACCCACTACCCGTCCGCCTTCTTGCTGACTCAGTACCTGCCCCTGACTCACCACTTGCTCACTGAATGGGGACTGGCAGTACTTACACGGCATCCTTCCCTCTCGCTCAGGCAGTAGCTCTGCCACTTACCACCCCCTTTCCCATTATCCACCTACATCTGTCTCTCTACCGACTCAATCAAGCCAAGACAGCCAGAAAAGCAGCTTGCTGGGAATTCAGGGTTTCAAAACCAAAATAAGAACTGCTCCCAGCTGGACCCAAATTAGAGGCTCTGGAAATCTCCTCCTCCAGGGCTAGAGATCCCCTGGCCCTAGCTGTAAACGGGACTGATCCATTCGCAGAAGTGGCTGGACTCCTGGGTCTCTGCTTGGGCAGAAGCGCTAGCACACAGCGTTTGAGGCTGTGAGGATGACCAGCCAGACATGTGGGATGGGTCTGTTGGAATGGTGTCCTGGATTTGGCAACTGAAAGGTTTCAAGTTCATTACGTTCTGGACTCAAGAAGTCTGCAACTTTGTTTTTGACTGCACCAGGAGCATTAGTTAATTATTCTCAATGCCTGGCTTGAACTCATGCAAAATGCCTTGGTCCTGCACTGCTTATTTCAGCCATGTCTGTAATCTATACAGTATCATCTGTTACACTTAAACACTGCTTTTTGCTTTTGAAAAACAGGGAGAGATTCCTCCATATGACATGTCCATCACAGCCTAACACACCTCTGCAGAAGCCAGCTCCAGCTGGGTCCTGGGCCTCCTCCTGCCTCCTCAGCACAGCCATTTCCTCTCCTCCCATGGAGTTCCACCTCATTTATTTCCTTAATCCCGACTCGGTAGAACAGAAACTCTTTGTCACCATTATTCTGCCAAAAGCCAAGTAGTTTTATAACAAACACTCATCCGTTCCATTGTATTTCAGCAGTCTCCAGTAGTGCTTCTCCTTGTCGTCCATGATCTCTCTCTTTTCATCCTTTGCCATCCTCAACCCCGCATTTTCTCTCTGCTTTCACTCCAGGCCCTGTGATAGCTCATGGCACTTACAGCACATCTCCTCATTCATTCACTGTCACTTACCCAAATGTTACCTTCATTTATTAATTCTTCTTTTTTCTAGTAGCATCCCTCCTCTGAGTGCTTTGTGCAGTCCTACTTACGTATCCAATAATAGTATTTTCCCAATGAGTGAGTCATATACCCCTTTGCTGACATTTAGAATTCTCCTTGTTCTTTGAAACACGTTTATTCATTCCCCATCTCTACAATTATATATGTCTACTCATGGCGTTGCATTTCCTACAGCAGCTGTGCAGTGAACAGATGATCTGTGCAAATAACCCAGCAAAGTAATTTTTCCTCCTGGTACCTTGACATCCTCCATTTTAATTATGTAGGCCAAAGCTAATTCAAGCTATGATGCAATCAAAAATACGGGACAGCTCAATTTGAAAAACACCCCACCCTCTCCTTTGTTCTCGCTCAGTCCAGTTTTCCATCTTTTTTCCCCACCTATTCTCTGCTCTGCCTCTTTCGATGCTGTCAGTAGCAGAGTACATGGAGGCTGCAATTGTTATTGGGCCTCTGATTTCGTTAGTGCTGAAAATATTTTCAGTGAGAAACAAACTTTGGTTCAGACTGTTTCCAGTCTGAAAGGACCAAAATAAAGGAGCATTACTCAGCTAATAAGGGCACATAAATGTCTTACACACTAACCCAGGTAATACATACCTCATGGCCAGGGAATGATGCTATATCCCCCTAAATCTCTCTCCAGGTAGCCCCAGAAAGCAATTAATCTGGCAGCCCCTCCTTGTTCCTCACCGTGGCCCTATTCCTTCCCCCACAGTTCTTTGCTTCTCTTCGAGTCCTTAGTCACCCTTGCATATTCCATATTTTATTTATTCTTTACTACTCCTCTTAATCTGCATAGGCCAAACCCTAAGCTCTGGAGTCACCCTGACTCATTTCCTACCCAGGAAAAGCAACGATTTATATCAGTGGGAAAGCCTGTGATGTCAATCTGGACAGAGACTGATTCTGCACGGGGACTCCCGCATGATTATTTCTTGTTCTCACTCATTCAGGTCTCCATTTAGCAACACACTTAAGCATGCACCCAACTGTAAACCCATGCAAGTCCCATTCAGCTTCTCAATTGCTTTCTTCTGCAACATCTGTGTTGATGGTTCCCACATCTTCCAAACACAACAGATTCTCCCTCTGTGCTTCCTCTTCCTAACCTCTCTGTTACCCACTCGCCAACATCCTTCCTCTTGCTTTGAGAAATTCGGTTTTTTCCCTTTTTTTTTTCCTTTGCTTGTTTGGATTTTCTTATTTTCACTGCTGCCCGGGGACTCCAGCTTGTAATTTCACCTCCCTGTTCCTGAGATTGCTATGTTGAATAAAACACTGACTTCCCCCTCTTCTCTCCAGCATTCTGAAATACTGAATTGGGCCACTGAGGAGGAAAGCTATTGGCCAGGACTGCTGTCTCTGATACTGAAACAGAGCTGGCAGTAATATTTACAGGCGACTTTGAAAGCTCCAAGGATGGCTTGTGGCCAAAAATGATGATATCCACCCCCTCCTTTTTTTAATGATGTCTTCCTATGACTCAGTCTGGTCCATAAGTCAAAATAAGATTTTTTTTTTTTTTTACCCATCTTCCCTTTAAGCAATGAGAACAAGAGCCTAAGAACAGAACGCTGTAGCATCACGGACAGGACAAGTTACGTCACGAGTAATGCAACTTGGGGTGTCCTTGGTGGCTTTAAAAGAAGCAGAACAAAAGGCATATGTCCTCTTTCCGGAGAAATGAGTTTTGGCAGAGCTAAACTGGCAATTGCCTGAGTTTTCTAAACTTAGTTTTATCTGTAAGCAAAGCAAGAAACACGCGGGAAGCAGAGACACGGTGACCTCAGGGGCTCATGACTCCCCAGGCTCAGCAAGGAGCTGCCGTGCCCTTTATTATCCACCGTACGGAGGCAGAGCCTCGAATAAAGGGGACGGTGTCGGGGGAGCTGTGACAGCTGTTTCAAAGTGGGGCTGTGGTGTCCCAGCGCAGCCTGCCCACGCACTCCCACCTCTGCCTCCAGCCACGCAGTCTGCAGCAGCAAACAGCCATTCAAACGCTCGATAAACGAGCAGTTCAGCCCCGGACCACTTAATTTGCTTCCTTGCCTTCTTTGTCTGCCAGAGGCAGGGAAAAAATGCATGTTTGGAAATTGGCAGTGTTGCACATAGTATTACCAGGCTGGAGTTATACTGACCGATAAACTGCTACAGGAAAAAAACAAAACAAAACCAAACCAAACAAACCACACTTCCCCCCCAAAAAAACCAAACCAAACCAAACCAAACCAAACCAAACCAAACCAAACCAAACCAAACCAAACCAAACCAAACCAAACCAAAAAAAACGCAGCGACCAAAAAAAGAAAAAAAACAAAAGAAAAAAAACCACCAAAACAAACAAAAAAAATTTAAAAAATAAAAACAAACCAGGAAAAATCAAAACAAAAAAAGAAGCAGAAGAGGGGAGCAGGCTGAGAGCTGTGGAGAAGGGTGGGGTGTGAGCGGGGGAGAGCCAGGCAAGGAAATAGGGAGAGAAATGAGACAGTACTGTATCCAAGAGTAGATACTATGATGATGGGGACATTAGGAATATGATAGATAGGCAGGGAAGGAAGGCAAACAGACAGAGGTAGGTACAGAGAAAGAGACAGAGACGAGGGAGGGAGGGAGAAGGAAGAGAGAGAGCCAGAATTAATTTAGGAGGAATATACTGAAAACATAATCTTCTCAACAGAGTTAAAAAAGAGAGAGAGAGAGAGAATTAAACAAACAGCGACAGGAAACTGAGAAAGAATAACTTTTTTTTTATGAGCTTGTTAACATTTGTGAAGTTAAGTAACCCTAAATTTATGCCATTAATTTGCATGTATTACATTTTTTTTTCTGTGCTGCCAGTTTATAGTCTCTGTGAAACCTTTAAAAAGTGGCTTTTTTTCTCCTTTTCCCTTCGCCTGTGTTAATTAAGGCTTGTGATATATGTATATTTTTACACTGCTGCTGTGCTCTAGCATTTAATCATGAAATGGCCCTTTTTGCCTTTTCTTTGGGCTGCTCCTGCCTCATCCTTTCCCCTCCACAGAAACCCAAGGAGGCCTGTGGGTTCACCCACCCACATTGATCTGTAAGCATGCCTAGAGCCACACTGGGATCCCATGGTCCCAGGCCAGGATTCTCCCTATCAAACAAGGCAGCTCTCACAACAGGGAGAGGGAGATCTTCAGCTGCTGAAGGGTTAACAGTTCCAATGCACCAGGGCATTCACATTGCCATACTGAAGCACACTGTATTTACACTTTAGCAATCACTGGGGAGCCATAAATCGGATTCTCAGGGGAAATCCAGCCAAAGAACAGAGTGAGATTCCTAATGAAGGTAGTCACGGCCAAAGCTGGGGGAGGCACAAGTGACAGATACGCTTTAATCGTCTGCTGGAATGAAAGGGGATGCAGGTCATCCTCCACAGCTTTAGTAGCACCTAGAATTATCCAAACTAGGATGCGCATGGAAGGAGCTGCTGTAGAAAATGTGAGTCCAGTTTCTCCCCTGCTTCTAGGGGACTGCACCACACCAGTTCTCAGGGGCAGTGTCCCTCCTCTCCTCCCAAGGACTCTTCTTTCTGGGCAGACAGATCTCTCTCCTAAGCACATTGCTGACTTTGGAAGTGCCCAAGGCCAACACAAAGCGTAGCTGGTGGAGCCCTTTTGGCAGCTGTCCCAGCGAGCATATTTCTGAGCTCAGCTGGACAGGAGTCCTGGTCCTAAATGTGCTTTGATTGCTTTGCTCCTCTCTAAAGGCTCTGTTTCTCCCAGCTGTAAGCAGAGTTTGCTGAAGCAAGAAGCAGGTTGCTAAGCCTGGTTTGGATGCTGTTTGGTCCTTAGTGGAGCTGATGGGACTCATCTTGTTAAAAGCCAGCTGAGCTGAGACCATGAATAGTGAACATTGATTTAGACCTGATCACCCTCCACGGGAGACACAGCAAGTGGAGGAGGAAATAAGGGGGATTGCTGATCACAGCAGAGGTGGTGTTCCCTCATCCCCTATGGAGGAGGCTTGTGATCTCCTTGGGGTCTGACAGGCATACAAGAGGTCTCTGGAGGGTCTCTGCTGAACTGCAGTTGAGAAGGAGAGGTAGGGGAGACAGACCAGGCTTTCCACGCTGTCATTTATTTTGCCATATGGGGGTGTTGAGCACCAGAGAGGATGTTCTGATTTACTCCCTGGCTTACCGTTGCTGTGGCAACGGGAGAAATACAGGCCAAACCAGGCTGCATCTGCAATGTGGTGGTAATAGGGAGTTTGGATTCCCATGTGTGAGTGTTTGTTTGTTTGTTTGTTTGGCTGTTCGCAGGAGCCACATGGTAAAAAAGCACCGTCGCGATGAAAAGGGAATGAGGTCTGAATTGTACCCAGACAAATACACCCTCCTCTCATGCAACAGCCAAACAGTCATGCATGCAGCTCTACTGACAGCACCCAGCCCGAGGAACACCAGCACACACATGTGGCCTCTTCCCACCACTAATACACCCCTGGAGCTGGGGGTCCCCAGCTGCTCCCCCGCTCTCAAAAGCAGCTGGACTTCTTATTTCGTAGGTACTGTGCCCCTGTGCACAAGACACTTTGTGGCTGGGCTCTGAAATGCAGCTCAGAGTGCAGGGCCCAGCCGGTGTCAACAAGAGAATCTCCTCTGCTGTGGGACCCACACATCCCAGTTAGCTGTGATTCTAAGGGATCACAGCCCCCCCCCATTGGTTACTGAGCAAATACTCCTTCCTGCAAATACTCCTCCAGCACATTGTAGTGACAAGTTCTTACCTCCCCCCCACACACACTCCCCAAGCTGATCAACAAAACAAACTCAGCCCTTTCTCGACAGTCATATCCCCAATTGGGAGAGATGGCCTTCATTCCCAACATCAGAGTGAGCCCTCAGGTCACATAAATTGGCCTGCTGCAGAGACCAGCCTCCAACTGTGTGAACTCATGAGTCTGCCAGCACAATTCCCACCCCAGAAAGCAAGTTGTAGAGCACAGTTAAGTACAGCCTCTTTCCTTCCCTCTCCTCCAGCCTGCTGGAACCTGAGCATCCTCAGCCTAAACACTGGCCTCTGGAGAAAGGCCCCATGTCCAGTACATGCAAAATACTGGCCCCAGAGACCTCCTTTAGGTTAAGTGGAAGGAAGGAAATTATTTTTCAACTGCCCCTTACAGCCCCAAAGCTGTAGAGCTGGAAGCACAGAATAGCCTTTTAGCAAGACAGCATTGCTAATCAGTGATACCATGATCTGTTCTTCCTTACCCCACAGTCCATAACAGGCTGAAGCTAGCATGGGTGCAGGGAAAAATGGCTTGGTATCAGGACAAGGACATGGTTTGCTCAGGCATAGAGACTTTGGAGTTCCTGGAAATCAGACTCCTAATCAGCTTTGGGGGTCCTGTGTTGCAACTTTTGCAAAAGAGAGTCAAAGTCCATGGCAGAGATAGACTGAATTTCCTCAGAGCCTGTGAGGCAGGGTGTCTGTGTGAGGACAGCACGCTTGGGGTGAGACACCAGCAAAGACAGGGGGTGTCACTGAAAGGGTGGTGGTGCCAGTAACCTGTTGGCTGCTGCTAATAGTGACACTGAGATAAAACAAAGTGGTGGTGGGGGAAAGCAAAGGCACTAAGGCTGAGCTGGAAAAGATGAGGTGATGGAGATGAGAGGCTCTGCAGGTATGAAAAGCTTCTACAGAACACTGTGCAGAGAGGAGACGTCCAGCTCAATCCCAACGAGGACAGCCACAGGGAATGTGTGGTGGCTGCTGGTGTGCTGCAGGAATGCTGTGAGTTTGCAGAACGCCTGTCCACCCAGGGTGTGCAGGAGAGGTGAGACAGGACACAGGTTCACCCCCCTTGACTCCTGGCTGCCTTTTCTCCCATTATTCCTGAGACTCCATCTGGCCTCACTATTTTTACGCACATACTCATACAAAA
>VWZT01007609.1:863135-896236 GCA_013397055.1 Pachycephala philippinensis
AAAAAAAAAAAAAAAAAAAAAGAAAAGAAAAGATGAAATAAACACTTAATTTCTAACCTAATCAGCCCTTCTCTCACTAATTAGCACCCTCTGAGCACATCCACAGGCTGCGAGAGATACTCTGGGGCTGATAATGACCCCCAACCTGCAGTTGCATATGCTGAAGGGTCAGCAGAGCCAAGAGCAAGTCGTGGGGAGGCAGGGAACAGAGCGACCTCTGTCATTTGTTTTTTTTCTCTGAAATCTGGGATGATGGAAAGGGGACGCCTCTTTTTTGGCAGGGTCCCGTGCGTGTGCATGTGTGTGTGTGCGCGTGTTTTTCTGTGAGAGAGTCAATGTGTGTGTGCACCATGTGTGTCGAGGAGGGGGGAATCTGGAGAGGTTTGAAGGGAGGGGACTGGAACGAAATTCTGGCACTGAGCCCGAACCTGAAACACATGCCAATTTGTGCCTCTTGCTGGTGGTAATGAAGGGCTCCGTTCAGGACACACGGGACACTAATTAAGGGGCTTCAAAGGCGGCTTTCTGCAGAGTGCTCTCTAAAGGGGGGCTGAGGGGAGGAAGGAGCACAAGAGGGGGGTGTTCTCCACTCAATGGAAGACTTCTGGCTCCTAGTGCTGCTGGGGAAGGCACTTTTTCTTTCTCGCTGTCTCCCATAGCAACTCCTACCCGTGAGAGCTAAGAAGGTGCAAGCATCTGGCAGCTCCAGGCAAGCCCTCAGCAGCCAGCAGGCAAGGCAGGCTCCGGTATGCAAAGGTGGAAAAGCGGCATGGCAGCAAGGAAGAAAAGAAGAAAAAGGTGGGATTGGGGAGGCAAATCGGTATGATTTGTTTACAAAGGTAGTTGCCATTAGTCTCCAAGGATTTGCAGGGACAAAGCTCTGAATCACTGCAGATCAAAACTCCATAGGTGAGCCTTGTCAACTTCATCCCAGGGGGTTATTTCTTATGAAAGTGTGGGTGGGGCAGACTCTGTGAATACGACAATGAGTAGGGCTGGGAACGTGCCTCCATCGTGTCAGTCTGGGCACAAGGGCTTAGCGGGGCACCAGAGACAAAAAAAAACTGCACAGGCACCCAAAGAACTCTAGCCCACTTCCAGGAGCTTCACAGACCTTGGCCCTACAACCTCTAAGCATTGCAGATTCACTTGTAACTGAGCATTCCCGTGTCAAAGGAAAGGAGCCAAGCCACAGAACGGGTGACATGATTCAGCCATGGTCACCAAAGGAGGTCTCAGCTCAACTCTCCTGCTTCCTACCTGTTACCTTACCCTCACACCTGCCCACCCTCCCTCCACAGGAGTAAACATGAAACAGCAGCTCTGGCGAAAAACAGGACTGTGCTGAGATTGATTAAACGGGGACAGAGTGTGGGAGGAAAGAGAAGAATAAATTGGCAGGGAGAGCAACAGAGTGTTAGTGAGAGACAGGAAGAAAGGATGAGTGAGAAAGGTGGTGAGGAAGAGAAAAGAGAGAAAAGAGGGTTGTCTATGGATTATAGTCACTGGGCCATGCACCACACAGAGAGACAAAGTGAGGGAAAGAAAAGAGAGGTGATATGAGCACATGAAAAGGAGAAGTGAGAAGAGACTCACAAAGAGCAAGAGAAGCAGACAGCTTGAGAGATGAGCAGTGCTTTGCTGATCCTGCACGACAGCATGTTGCCTGCCATCACTCACCACCCCACAAGCTGCCAGAATGCCCCACAGTTTCCCTTGGTTTCAGACAGAGCTGTCTTCTCTATGCCAGGCAGTCTCAGCACCACACATGGGTCACCTGGACACAGCTCTTTGGGAGTCAGCACCAGTCCTGCCACGGTGAACCACGAGTACACATTATTTAACCACGGCGAAGCAGAAGGCTTTCAGTACTACTCTAATGCTTCTCCACAATTGTCCAAACCTTTAGTTTTTCTAACCTTTCTGCCCTCTCCTGTTCACTGCCTTCCTATGCACCAGCCCACATTTAACTGCTTATTCCGGATGACCTGCTCCATGTCTCCCATGTTCAGTGTCACCTGGCCAAAAGCACGGCCACCAGCAGCCCAGAGCAGTTCAGCAGGGCTGTGCCTGCCACTGGAGACAAGGAGGGAGGAGGCTCACCCTGGAAGAAGCACCTGGGGTGAAACTGGCTGAGGTGTGACTGAGGCCAGTGACTGCCCAGAGCAAGAAGAACAGTGCAAGGCAGTTCTTAACAGCAGCTCTTGGGCAACAAACATATCCATGCTGGATATGGATTGCATATCCAGCAATTCCCTGGTTTTTCTTACTACTGCCCAATGGTGAATCTTGGTGCCCAGCCCGAGTGGTTTCTGAGAAGAGGTGATCAGGTTCCTAGGCAGGCAGAATCAAAAGGGGGTTGGATGCAGAAACACATTATGGTGCTAGAATCAGCCCTACAGCAGGTCTTGCAACTGCCCGGGCAGAGGAACATCTGGGGTCTGCTAGGATCTGCAGAGAAAAGAGATCAACCTCAAGAAGGTACAGACACAGCCTCAGATGCAATTGCAAGACACAGCCTTGGAAGGGCTTAGCTCCACCACTGATGATCCAAGCATGACAACCATGGCACAGGGCAGACAAGTCCAGGGCACTCATGTGTGCTGCCTCCTCCCATCCCACAGACCACCAAACGCTTCCCATCAGCTACTAACAGCTGCTGAACCTTTACAAAGAAAGTCACAAAAGATCTAAATCAAACAGGAGAACAGGCTGTGATCACCAGCCTCTTCTGACCATAGGGGAAAATACAGCTGAGACATTCAGGTTCTCAGAAAGACACCAGCTTTAGTTTCCATGGAGAGAGGAAACAGGAACACTCCAGCTTCCCCCTTCATCTCCCAGTTCTTCCTTCTCCCCCCACACCTCACCTTTCTACCCTGCGCAATCCAAATTGGACACCGTGCAAAGATAGATAAACAGGCAACTAGTGAATCACTCTTAATAAGTTTGAACATATTATGGAAAAAAAAAAGAAAAAAAAAAGAAAAACATTAAAAGAGGGAGAGAAAATCAAAGCTGGGATTACAGGCTTAGCAAGCATGAGTGCATATTCAGCCTACACTGTTCTCTTTGTGACTCTGTCACACCGGTAGACTGCTAAGAGAGTTATACCATTACTAATATGACAGCATTGTCCTATACAGCCTGGATTAGAAATCCCAGTGGCTGTGTGGAGGGGAAAAGTCCCTTGGCAGTGGCAGGCACTTGGCCTCATAATGCCTTCCACTCGCAGCATGCTGGCCAGGCAGGGAGAAGTATTCAATTATCAAACAGGCTCTGCCTTTTCCTAGGCCAGCTTTCTTTCATTGTCTGACTGCTTTCTCCCTGGCCAGTGATGCCTGAGAAGTCTGTCACGCAAGAGGAACTCAAGATGGTCCAGGCAATTCCTGAATCAGGCAGACTTCTCACAGCTGAACCCCTCCTCCTCCTCACAAACACACACTCTTCTCCAAGTTCAGTCCTGAAGGTGGTGAATATCTCATTCACCAACACAGGACCTCCAACAACTGGGTCCAAAACTAGATCTCCTGACTGGGCAGGAACATCAGTCAGTTGTGATTCCTTCACATTTCTCTGGCCTAAAAATCATCCTACTGAGCCGAGACTGATTGCCCTCATTACTTCCACTTCTTAAGCAGGACCACACCAGTTTTTAAACACATCAAAGACATGTATGTTGTTCTGATGCATTTTTCAAACGCTTCCTCTTCCAAGTAATCCCCATATAAACATCACCCAAAACACCACAGCAATCAGATAATCGCCCACACCCCCATCCACTGTTTGTAGTCTTTGTGATGTCCTTGGGGACTGTGTTTCCTCACTAGGACAGCAGTGTTATAGCGTGTCTGTGAACTGGCACGGATTGACAAGAAAAAGGCAGCTGGTAACAATAAATGCATTACCCCAGCCAGGATGCAGAACGAGGAAAGGTCATTGAGTAGCGTGGTCTCTCATTGCTCTGGCAGCAGCCAGAATTCCTGCTTATATGGCCACCAGTGCAGGGGCCCAGCTTTGGTACCACTGAGGGAAGATGGACTGGATGCTGCATGTATTGGCTGTGTCAGTCCCTGGGTCTTCAGAGAGGGAAAGAGGAGCTGAACTTGGAGTGAGAAAGGCAGTGAGCTGAGAGGAGGAAAGAATTGGGTATGCAGTGCCTGGAGGGTGAGGGTCAGGACCAAGAGCAGCAGAAGGAGCTGCCTAGGACAGGTGCTCACCCAGATGGTCCCCAGTCTGTAGCCTTCAGATCTTGCCTTAGCTCCAGCCCCGTGGCTGGTGCTTGTGGCCTCATCTCCCCACATCTCTGTTCTGCAGCCAGCACAGCCGCTGGTGGGGCAGGCTCCGTACCACTGCAGGAATTGGGGCAGGGACCGTTCCTCATTCACAGAACCCCAGTGCTATTTTCTCTGTCCCAACCCAAAGACACTTGGGAAAAAACACAGTTTTTCTTTCCAGAGCTGCCCCAGGGCTAGGATACAATATTTTATGGCCCAGTTCTTAGCCTATTTGCATTTTGTATTTTTACTTCAACTGCTGTTTGTTTCCAGGCATTTGGGATGCCTAATGATTTTCAAAGCACTGTTTATTTTAATCCCTCTAATTTATTAATAAATTAGTTGGCCTCGAAGTACTCGGGAAAGAAGGGTAAGGAAGTTGTAACCAGTGCTTTGAATAAAGCATCAAACTGTCATATGATCACATCAAAGCAACAGCAAGCAGCTCGCTTTGTTGGCTATATCATGATATAGCCTCATGCGTCCTCCAGCTTGGTGTCAGGTTTCTTCATACATGTCACCCTGCAACACTACCAGGCTCACCAGCTCCAAGGATGAAGTAAAAAATAGCAGTGCCCAGAGGCAGCTCCCTCTGAAGAGTCTGCCCCTTCTCACCCTCCTCATGCTGTGAGAATGTAACATGCCACCTTGGTGCAGATAATATAAACCATGCTGACATCCACGTGGATTTGCAGGCAAGGTTGTAACCTTCCCATAAATCACAGGTGCGCTCAGCCTCCACTACACTCTCTTCAGCCCAGTGCTTTGTGGTGAGGCTACAGTTTCACACACAGGACAGTCCCTGAAAAAACAGTGAGCATAAACACTGCTAATCATGCAAATGAAGGACTTGGAATCTCTGCTAGTCAGTCCCAACAGGAACATGCCGGGTGTTCTCATCACCAGAAAGCAACTGACAGATCCTGAAAATCCTAGGGGCTGCCCTCAAATAACTTTTCCCATCTCCAGGACAGCTGTGAGTGTGCCCCATCATGTGTTTATGAGCCTGCCCCCATCTAGGGCCTTAAGACCCCAGTCAGTCTTTTGCAGCTCCATCCCATCCTTACTGCTGCAAAGCCCATTTGCTCTCAGCAATCCCACTGAGATGAAGATCCCCTTTCTCCCATCTCACGCTGACCTGTCAGCAATGAACACGTTAGTCCTGGACTAGCGTTTGCCAGGGACACACGGCTCGCAGGAAACAGAAGCCTCTCTCTTCCATAGAGGCAGGGCTTGCTGCAAGTGTACATCTTGTGCTAAAGGGCTGAGGTGATTCCACAAACAGCTCTGTGAAAGCAGCCTGAAGTTGCTGCTGGTTGTCACGATGAGTTAGTTGTGCTAGATGTCCTCCAGAAGCACCATTCTGCCTGGGAATAGACAATGACTACTGTTTAGAGGGGGTGAACACATCCTGCCTGAATGAGCTTATTACAACAGCCAGCACGGCTGTCTGGCACAGGGGGGACACCTGCACCCGTGTTCTCTTTGTACTTGTGGATAAATTGACAGAAGCAGAGATGCCTCAGGAAAGGCGATGGTGGGACAGAAGCTCTTTCACCCAGGATGCAGAAAGGACAAAAACATTTCTGCAGTGCCAGCTGCAAAGCGGATTCTGGAGTGGCTCTCCTTGCTGACATCCACGGGTCCTGTGCGTGCCGATGCAGCCTGAGCAGGAGTGAGCCCAGCCTGGCTCTGCACCCATCCAAAGGCAGCTGCCTGCATGCCCAGCAGCTCAGATGCAACACATTCGCGGGACAAGTGGATCATCAGGAGTGCCAGGTCAGGCACCCTCCCAGAATCAGTGGTCACAGCAACAGATTTCTCCTCTCCCCACCACAGATTAGGCCCACAGCTCCAGGGGCAGCTCCAGTTCCTGCACAAACATCACTGCTGAGCGCTCACCGTGCATTGCCATAGCCACAGTCACCATATTCATATTTTTGCTTCTGTTCTTTGCTTAGAACTCCCCTTCTCTCCAAGCTGCATCTCCCAGCTGATGAATGGGAGCCCAGGGACAAGGGGTGACTACCACAATGCTTGCTGGCTCCCCACCACTTTGAGGGGTGCCAGCCTGCCAGCAGAGCATCCCCCCTCCCTGCCCTCCTTCCCTGACTCCCTGCACTCCCACCACCTCTTGCCAGCACAAGAAGGGTCACCTGGGGAGGCACTGAGACTGCTCACCCTTTTTCCTAACTGTTTCCTCTCTCCCATCTCCTCCTCCCTGTGTGTGGACACCCTGCGGGCACCTACCCACTCACTGGGAGGGGCACAAGAGACATCATCTCTGCCCTGCTCCTGGTACTCAACATCTGACACCTTGTTTTGAGGGCGCTTTCAACCACTCCGGCAGCCTGTCCCTCCCACCCAGCACCCCAGAGTCAACAGGCAGTGATCCATGCTGTGCAGGAAGAAATGGGATGGCATGAGTCCCAGCACCCTGCTCTGTGCTATGGACAGGGCATAATCTTCACCCTACAAAGAAAAGTGTAACTCTGCTCTTGATTGTGGGCAGTCAGTTGATAAAGTCAGGTCTGGCAAGGCACCAGCTCTCCTGCCTGCCCATCTTCCCCAGGGCAGGGAGCTCCCTGCTTTAACAAAGCCTGATCACCCAGCGAGTTCTCCTGTGTGGCAGAAGAAATAGAGATCTTCAAAACAGGATTTGAATTGAGTCCTCAGCTTGATGATGTACCACTTAAAAAGAAGGCCAGGGTGGATGAACCCTGATCTTTGCTCTCAAAAAGGTGCACCAACAAGTGATGAGGACTTTGGAGAGAAATAACAAGGGGAACAGCCTCTGTCGGAGCCTTCCCGAGAGAAGCATAACCAGCTCATGTACTTAAGGCCATAACCTTTCTCATTCTCCCCACAGGTCTCTTGGTGTCTTTTCTTCTGTTGCCTCTCTGATCCCTGAGCAAAGAGCACAGCCTCAGCAACCCAGCCTCCACAGGGAAGTCCAAGAAAGGCCAAACACTCCTGGATCATGCCTTACCTATCTAAGGGCACAGGCAAGGACCATCTGCCTCCAGGATGCTTTCTCCAGCAGTGGCAAACACTGAGGCCTGGGGAAAAGGAGCAGAAGTTGGCCAATATAGAGATACTTCCCCAGGCCTCCCAGACAAGTTGAAAATGGTGGATTCTGTGAGCTGGCCAATATTTACTACAGAATTATTAAACCTCACAAAATTATTCCACAAGGATCCTGCCCGGTGTTCACTTTAACTCTGCTTCATTCTTACATTTCATAGCTACCCACCAGGTGATTTGCTGCTGGGAAGAAAGGGGGCTGTAAAAGGCCTATCCATGAAGGGAAAGACTGCTTTGCACAGTGTGGTGTGTCTGTAGGCAGGGAGGAGGGCAGGTATTTCTTCTCCATGCTCCTCAGCAGGAGTGAACACTAATGAACATGCTGGGAAAAGCCAGCAGCACTTGAGTAAAGGCATATGGGTCTTTGTCTAAGAGATGCCAGCCAAAATGAAGAGACCATTCCCGCGTTAAATCATGTTCAGTGTGTCCGTAGAACCGGTGAGTGCAAATATCTGTTGTGAATGTTGACGTGTGACGTGCCCACAGCGGGCCCTGGGACGTGTCCCCAGCCCGTGAGCGTGCGAGCCAGCCCCACGGAGTGTGCGTGTGCGTTGTCTGGCTGCCAGGGCGCCTGCCCACGGGGGAACTTTCCATCTAAACTAGCTGACAGCTGCTCTCCCGAGTTTCCTGGACACCAATAATGTTTTCCCTTTTCTAATCTCCCCGATGTAAATCCATTCACAACGAGTGCCTAGAGACTTTTAATTCCATCGGCATTAAACTCACTAAAACCTCTATTACCAAAAGCTTTTAGGATTTTCCCCAGAATCTACAAGTCAGGTTCATAACATGACGGAACTCCACCTCTCTAGGGTGTCTGAGAAATTAATTCATGCTTTCTAACTGCCAGGATCACTGACCAGACGTTCAAAGTATCCCCCTTGCCATTAGCAAGCTCGAGTTGCTGGTACAACACGGCCCTTGCCAGGGGCTGAGCTGTCTCCTGAAACACCTCTAACAGTCTGAGAGGGGCCCCCTCCCTGTACCAGGCAAGAACAGATCACCTGCCGCAGCAAAGCAGTACCGGAGGTTCACAGATGCTGTGTTAAAGGGAAATGGTTTATTGCAGAGGTTCCTTGCTGCATTCATAGAGCAAAGGTCTGGCAAATGCATCACAGCACCGGTGCTCCCCAGTACCACAATAAGTGAGAAGATAGTGTGGTCTCACCTCAGTGCTGCACACAGGCAGGCGCTGTAAAAGCACAGGGATTATCCAGCTACACCTCGGTAGAGAAGGTGGCTGGGTGCCGAGACAAATTGAAAGTGGTTGTGGTGGAGGGGTCAGACAGCCGTGAGTCAGTGAGTGAGGTTTCTAAATGCTCTAATACTCCAGAGATGGTGCATTTATCCTTTGGCCCTGGAGGTTCATTGGCTGCTGTAATAGAGCAGAGAGATGCAATCATCTTTTGATCCCAGAGGTCTTTTTAGGTGCTATAATAGAGTAGTGATGATCAAGCCATCTCCCAAGCCTTGGGGTTGCTGGCACGCAGCATGGGTGACGTCAGTGTCTCTCAGCCCCCACAGTCCCCAGCTCCTGCATTCCAGGAGAGGTGTTGAAGGTGTTGCTTCCACCCCAGAGGTTTGCAGGGGCTATGGGGACGTCAGTGTTGACACACTGCCAAAGTTTCCTCTGGCCTCACAGGAACTTTTAACCACGTGGAAAGGTGTGATACTGACCCCAGGTCTCTTGGCACTGGGACGCAAGCCTGGCTGCTCCCACTCTATCCACATCAGCTGCGGTGGGTGTAGCTCCGAGCTACCCACCAAAACAAATCACAGCTCTAAGAATACAAGAGAGCTCAGAGATCCAGCAAGGAGCAGCATGTAAAGATGATCCCCAGTGTTTCTTTATCTGGCTTAAAAACATTTCCCCGTGCAGGTAGTCACTCTGCTCACACCTCACAGGCTGTCCAGGAAGGAGACATACTGACAAGGAGTCTGGGATTTGTGTGTAGCTACACACACATTTGTAGCTAGAAATCAAACAGGCTCCATTAGCCAAGCTGTTGAAGATTTCAGCATCCTGTATCATGGACTCAGAAAAAAAAAAAAAAAACAGAACTGGGACCATGCACCTGGGTAGGGAATGCTATTGGACAGGGAGGATATGTTTGTAGATCAGATCCTTACACTGAAGAGAGGAGGATGTAATCAAATAAGGTTTCAGGGTTTCCACAGGCTCGGGGATTTCTCTCCTCCCTTCATCCCCAGGAGTTTTTTAATTCTGGGCTCCAGCTTGGCCTGTAAATTGGAAGGTTTGCTAGATACCCTGTTATCCTGGCACTGATTCCTGCATCCATAGCTCAGGCGGAAGATGGAAGCATGGGCAATCTCCCAGGCAGGTCTGGGAACACTGCAGGTTAGGTTTCTGATCTGAGGCAATAGCAAGAGTTTAGGTGGGTTTGCACCTTTTCTGTGGCAGGGCTGGGATTTCGTTTTCCCCAGAACAGAGTTCAGACTCAGAGGCTGAAAATCCTCCTTCATACTATGGACTTCAACATAACCAGACGTGAACAGAATTTCACTGCTCGTGTCCCAGAAGGTAAGATGTACACGAGGGAACAACCATTCCAGGTCAGAGAGATGTCCACACTGGCTCTCAGGAAAAACATCACTGGAATTTTGGGGAGAAAAGGTGGAAAAACATCAAAGCAGACAAATGAGGGACAATGTGCTCCTATCTCAATTTTCTTATTTGTTGCTATAAGTCACAGGTTAAGATAGGCTCTGAAGACTGAACCTGCAGGTTCAGGCTCCAAAACTGGGCTCATCTGTACTTAAAGCTCATTGGGGTACTCTTGTTCTCCACAAGCCCACTATGAACCTTTCTAAATTCTTGGACCTGACAAATTGTCATGTCTTAGACCTCCACAGTTCAACCCTGTGAACCTGAATCCCATACATTTTAATTTCACTGTGCATTCCTTCACTCCTAGGTGATGAAGAAAGGAAGGACAGATATCCTCATACGTCTTATAATTTTATTTCCTCCCACCATTCAGTCCCAGTCTGCTGTCTGACACCAACAACCCCTGTCTCCTCCATGTCTTCACTTGGGGGTGTTCACAGGCTTTCTGTCTCACCTCAGAGGCCCTTCAGTTCTCCAGCATCCCTTCAGAAACAGGCTGACCCAGGTTTGGCACGCAATTCCAAATGAAGCAGCACTGCAGGTGTACCAAGAGCTCTTCCAGAGCCCTCTCCACCCACTGCCTCCGCATCCAAACAGCTGATTTGCCTGCTCAAGGGCATCACAGCATGGGGCAGAGCTCTGCAAAGACATTCACCCTCACTTTCTTTTGGCTGATACCCTTGATTCACGACCTTTTGGGTATCCAGAGAGTTTCGAGTCTGCCCTGCAACAGACATTACTTTGAACATACCAACATTCAGTTTCATTCACCAGAGCACAGTGCATTCATTTAACTTCATTCTCTTTCCCAGGCATTTCTCACAGCCCTTTCTGTCCACAGCCAACATAATAACTTTGTCTCATCTGCTGATTTCCATATGGCATGTCTCTCCTCCCACCTTTCCAATTCATTAAACAGTAAGGTAGATCACAAGGGATTTAGAAGAAAACCTGGAGGCCACATTAACCTTTTGCCATGGTGAAACTTGACTGTTTAATCCCCTCATTCTTTCAGTCTCCTACTCAGTTTTTGATCTATGTCAATATTTTGTCTCTCACTGACTACTTAGCTTCTTTAGCAGCTCAAGTGCGGGATCTTTCAAAAGCCTTTTGGAGGTCTAAATACGTTATATCAATTGGTTCTCCTTTATCCACTGCATTATTGACACACTCAAAAAGTTGTAGGAGATTAGCACGATGCAGTTTTCCCCTGCTGAACCCACACTGGATAGGCCCCGTCAGACCACAATCTTCCAGATGTCTTCAAGCACTGCTTTTTAATTATCATTCCCACCAGTTTACCACAGATGCAAAGCCTACTGATCTTTAATTCCCCGGATCATCACTGAAGCCTTTTTTTAAATATAGGTACAACATTTGGTCTTCTCCAATTCCCCGAATCAGTAGCTTTTTTTTTTTTTTCACAAGAGATTGCATATTTTTGTTAGCAGCTCAATCACTTAAGCTCCTTCCAAACTCTCGGATTTAACCATCTGGACTTGATAACTTATTGTTCAGGGAAAGGGGGGTGGAGGTTTTGTGGTTGTTGGGTTTTTTTTTCACTGTGTTTGTGGGTTTTTTTATGAGTTGCTTTGTCCCAGCACCCATTATTCTACCAGCATATTTTCCAACAGATCCTCATCTGAGCAGATAGAGGAAAAGAATCTCACAAATACCGTTGGTAGGGACAGCTGATACAAGAGAAATCATAAGAGAATTCAGCTCCCCAGCAACATCCTAAAAATGGAGATACTGAGTCACTTTAAGCACAGGAGGTGACTGGAATTGATCAATGCGAGTTTTCTTGGATAACTTCCACCCTGTTCTGACCAACCAGGCTGGTTTTGCTCATTTGTTTGGGTCTCTTGCTGAATAGTGATTTCCATCTTGACCCCAGAAGATTCAGGGCAGGAGCAGTGCTAGCTTGATTATATACAGCCTGAGGTGTGATGAAAAGAAAGTGACCTCAGTGCTGGGGGATGCATGAACCTGGGAGGAGATGAAACCCAGCAAGGATGAAAGGAAGTAAATCAGAAGGTGAGCAGAACAATGCTGGGCTGTTAGCTCCAGTGATTGCCTTTCAACTGCATCAGCCACAAAACATGAAATGTAATGGGCAATGCTGGAGAACTCAAATAAGTAGCCCCATTATATGAGTGTTTCTCGCTTTGTGCCAGACGGGTTCTGGATAGATTTCACCATGCTGGCTGGCTTTAAAAGGCATGGCAGTTAAGATCGGGGCACAGCCCGGTGGCCCTGATGTGCCACTCACTTTAAGCCACACCTTCCACTGGTCCTACAACAGGGAGTCAGGGAGGAAGCTTGAGGTGGAAAAGAAGCACCCACAGGTTTATGTCGCAATGAACACACAAGCGGCTGTGGATACACGTTCACCTGTCAACCTGTCTGCAAGCCAGCACTGGCATTCCAGCTTCTGGAAACCATCACACCCCCATCAAAAGTGACACTGAGAACATCTGTATGAAATATACCTACCCCATGACAGACCTGGCATTACCTACCTTACCTGACAGACACGTACTCAAGTATATTTCATAAAAGAGGAAGAGAAATTTCCATAAATCCCTCTTATCTAATGGCTGCTGTTCAGTTCTTATGGGACATGTTGATGGGGAAATTGTAGAGAAATTGTGGAAAAAATTCTGCCTCATGTAGCTTGTTGGATTCATTCCCTGCAGACACCGTCTATGTGAGGTAATGTGGCCACAAGTTTTTCCAGGGAGCCATCTAAAGGCAAGTCCGTGGCTCCCTCTAAGACCTCACCACCATCCCTCCAGTACAGAGCAAGGCAATTCTGAGCAGTGCTGGGCAGCACATTCACTTCCTCTGGCTCCGTTGGGCGGGGGCCAGGAGGACAGAGGACACGAGGAGGGGTTTCCCAGCCACGTTCCCTCCTCCACTTCGGGAGCAGACAAATATGCACAGGAGAAGGCATCTCAAAGCAGGGCAGTCTCAGGCTGGCTATTCCCTTAATTAAGAAGGTGGATAGAAGATGAGCCGTTTACTGTGCAGAGCTGGTCCTGGTCCTGCCACACAGCTTTTGAGAACACATCCCTGCCCAGTACAAACACAGTCAGGTCAAATTCTAGTCTTTAATATCAATATAAGATACTTTCATAACATATTGTCACTGCAGGGACATGCTGCTCACTTTCTGCCTCCCTCTCCACCCATTTCTTCCTTTGCTGCTTCTGTCCTTTTTCTCTTAGGTCCTCCCTCTTTCTCATCTCAGTGTCTGCATCCCCTCCATACCCCTGTGTGTCTCACAATCCCCCTTCCCTCTGCAACACTTCCCTCCACTGCCTGCAGGTCTCCACCTCCACAAAGGAAGAGAGGGCTCACACTTGGATGAGACAAGAGGAACCTGGGGAAGAAAGAGGTCTTCTTCATGCCCTGACTCAGCCCAACACGACTCCCCACACACCAGACAGCCCTGCTGAAGGTGCCTGTTCGGGCTGGGATGAAGCAACATGGACACTCGCACCGATGCTGTTCTACTGCACAGGGCATAAACCAGGCAGGGAGGTAACACGAATCCCATCCAGCTGCTCTTCTAGCAAGGCTTTTAACTTGTCTCCCTCTCCTCACATGCACTGGTCTGTCGTGTGTGTGTCTCGGGGCTGTCCCCGGCCGCTCAGTGGTGGCTGTGCAGAGGGTGCAAGGGGGAGGTGAAACGACGGGGGCTGGGGATGGCCAGCTGCTGGTCATGGCCTGTACCAGGGTCCCCTTAGTCCCCTGACACACACAGGCACGTGGCACGGCTGCTCGGGGAGGCCCAGCCAAGAAGCCTGTCCTTCTCCACTGAATCTCTACTCTGTTTCCCAAGTGACAAGCCACAAACTCCCTTTCTCTTCCCAAACAAACAGAGGCTTGAGTGAATCGCTGCCTTGGCCCTGGCACGCAGCCCCCGGGTCATTACGGATTCTCCTCCAGCATCCAGCCCCCTGCGAATGACAGCACTCAGCCATGTCAGCAGAGGCCACAGGCTGAACCTCCCTTTCCCCACAGCATCTCTCTGTGCAGCCTGAAGCGTTGTTCCTTCACATCCCTACTCCCCAACCCCCTCCTCTCCCACAGGGTTTGTGGCTACTGCCTGTTCCACGTAAAGGTAGGGGAAACTGAGGCACAGCATGGTGACCAGTGAGAGAGTTTGCTAGGATTAGGATCCTTAGCAACGAGGTTTGGTAGACAGTGTCACCTCTTGACTTTAACCTCTAAAAGCTCATTTTGCTGGGATTTAAAGTAAAACTGACTTCAGACTGCTAAACCTGGTCAACAAATTCTCCTCCTAATCACCAGAGACTTGCACACATCCACACAAAAGCATGAGGCAAAACACCCCTTACCACCTTCCTGCCCTTTGGCCCTTCAGCACAAACAACATTACCTCCCTTCAGCAAGACAAGCACCTGAGTGACAGACCTGGAAAAAGTCCCTGCAGCATAACAGTGAGGGTTTGCACTCACACTCCCTCCCAAATGAGCACCTGCCTCCAGTGGGGCTGGCTTGGCCTCCATCCATGGTGCAACCCCATTTTCTGACAACGCGATCCTATGAGGAATGATAATGCCTCTCCTAGATCTCGTGCACTGACCTGTGCAGTGGTCAGGGCTGGACAACAACATCCTCCTGCTGAGACAATGCTTCCCTCCCCTTCCTCTTTGGCACGATGCCTGCCCTCCTCCCAGCCAATGCCATCCTCTCCAGCATCTGCCTGGTGTGGGACATGGCTTGCTCCCAGACTGTAATTTAACCCTCTTTCAGACTGTCTTGCCTAACAGGAGGGACTGAACCAGGCTGGCTGCAGTGTGTAATTACATCTGTCAGATTAGCCGGAGCATGCACGATCCGGAGCACGTGCCAGATGTGGCACAGAAAAAACACTTGAGACAGCACCAAGATGGGGTTGTGCAGACAGATAGTACCCAACACAACATAAATCTTGCCAGTACAGAGTTAAGCCAACATTGTTTTCTAAACAAATATCAACCAGCAGAGTGAATTCATACTGGATCAGCATTTTCTACCATGTAGCTGCAGCAGTTTTGACCCAGTACCAAGCTCCCTAGAGCTGGATTTATTGTCTTGTCCACTCTGAGTCAGTGCCAAAGCCACGTCCTGAGAGGACTGAGGAATTTAACCAATGCCAAATGACTTTGGAGGCTCCATATGGGAAGAGCTTGCTTTCTGCAAACTCTCCAGCAATGACACCGAGTGCGACTGCATGGGCACGCTCCCTGCCAGGCTCTGGCCAAGAGGAAGAGTGACAAGTGACACATCAACAACACCACAGTCACTCGTCACCCACAACGCACGCACGCGCGCACCAGAGGGTGTGAACCTCAGGGGGAAGATCACTTCTCAGGATCGTCAGCTGGCAGCGGCATCCAGAAACAACCCCAGCGGGCAGCATCAGCCCTTCCCAAGGCTGACCAGAGCTGCTTCTGCCCGGCATGGGGGTCACAAAGGAGGACAAGTGAGGAACAGGTGCTGAAAGAGGGAAAAGCACGGCTCGGGGTACCCCAAAGAAGGAAGAAAAACAGAAAGAGGCACCACAGAGAAGTTGAAGGCAGCAGTTCATGTAGAAGGGTAGGTATTGGAGTAGTGGGTCAGGGGGCATTGAGGAGCTGCAGATGGGGAAAGCTGATAGCAAGGTCCTGCAGTGGCAGCAGAGAGATGCACTGGAAGGTGAAGTGGAAGATGTGCCCTCCTTGTCAGCATCACCAGGTGGGACCTGGGCAGGAGGGGAGCAATCCATCACCTCCTTCAGGGGACGCCACACCAGCACCACTGTTGGGACTGCACTGTAGCACAGAGCCTGCCAGTCCCTTCCCCTCAGAGAAACACAACAGCCCCCAAAATCTGACTCGGAAAACCCTGGTCTCTGCCAGAGTCTGTGCAGAGCCTGAAACCACAGCCTGGCAGGTTGCAAACTCCCAAACCTCCCCTTTAAAATCCACTCCTCTAAGGTTACCCACCGCCTTGCCAGCAGCTCATTGCTTTAGGGCCTATTTTGGGGAAAGGCATCTCCAGGCACGTTCGTGCTCCTCGAGGACTGGCAGCACGTCTGGGCCTGCCCAGGCGCTGGGAGAAACAGCTGCTCCCACTCCCCTCCCATCCCCACACCACAGCAGCTCCAGCAGCACGGAGACGTGGCATGGAAATAGCACAGCTGATCTTCCTGCCTTCCCTGCAGAGGAGCTGAGGAAAGGGGCACTGAGGGCAGCCCCAGGCAGCAGGAGGCCCTTTCAGGTGCTCCCAAGAGCTTTGCGCCCCAAAATGGGTCAGGCTCGGCACAGGGCCCCTTCACTGCCTGTGCAGGGCACACGGCGTTCCCAGCTTATGAAACACACTGTCTCCAGTAGGAAAACATCCCTTCCAGCTGAGAAGGAGCACCAGGGGACAGCAGATAAGCAGTGACAAAGAGCATGCCCATCACCCCAAAAGCTGTGCCAGGCTGGGCTGGGTATTTGGAGGAGGTACCTGGCTAGGAAATGGAGGCCAGCATCTTCTGTGGGGAATTGGAATCCCCAAAATATCCATGAGACGAGGAGGGAGGGGGAATCCTCCCCTCCATGCCCCACTCCCGGTAGCACGATGCCCACTCCTGCTCTGCTGCAAGCTGCATCCCTGAGGTGACCCAGGCCAGGGCTGCGGAGCCCAGCTCTGCTGCTGGCCAGGCTGCAGCAGAGTCAGCCTGGCTGCCCCTTCTCCCGAGAAACAGGGGAGGTGGAGGGAAATGACGAACGGAGAGGAGCAGACAGGTGTGTGCCCAGGGAGGGATGGAAAAGGGGCGGAATGCACTCGGGACTGTGTGCAGGGGGCCCGCAGCGCTTCCCCCGGCTGCTCTGCACACAACCCCTCCCTGCACACGCATGCAGAGCCGCAAGGAAGGGGCTCAGAGGGGAGGGAGCAGCTCCCCGTTGTGGGGAGGGCGCTGATGAAAGCCTAGATTTTGTTCACAGCATAGCAGAAACCCCTGCCCTTCTCCTCCCTCACACCTCTGGGGAACAAGCAACAAGAGCGAGGGAGGGAGGGCGGGATGAAGAGAGGCACAGACAGAGGTGCCGAGGTTGGCTTACCTCACAGTGCCTGCGCTGGGGGTGCCCGGGTGCGCGGGAGGTAAATCCAGGGCTCTGCTCTCCTTGGCGAGTGCTGGGAAAGGTCTCTGTTCAGTCACATGAAGGAGTGGCCTGTGAGTAGGTGCTCCAGCTCACCGCTTGATCGAAGCTGCCATGGATTCATTGCGAACGACTTCGCCTTCTGTGAGGAGAGGAGGAAAGGGGAGGGAAAAAAAAAAAGGAAAAAAACCACCAGCTTAAGACTTGGAGGGTAGATTCACTTCTTTCTTAGGTTTCCAATGGCAACTGAATATGCCACAGATGAAGATCCAGGGTGTGTGTGTGTGTGTGTGAATGTGTGTGTGTGGGAGGGACGGAGAGATGCACAGCTGCTGAGTCCACAGGCAGTGGAGGGTGTGAGCTAGTCAAGGCGTATCGGTGATTATGGGAACAGACAACTGGACACGGGCAGCAGAGCAGACAGACAGCCAGATGGAAAGAGACTGAAAGGATGGAAAGAGGTTGGCCTGTGTGCTAAGAGCCTGGCTGTCCCACTGCACACAAAAGGAGAGAGCACTTGACCCAGCACAGGGCGAGGTGCTGACGGAGCTGCACCGGGAGAAGGTGAAGTGTGCCTACACACACGGCCGCACGCACGCACACACGCCACCTCCCAGCCCGCACAGTCACCCAGGCACGCCCCTGCAAGGACACTCTGCACACTTGGGACACACACGCTGGACACAAACACACAAACACACACACATTTACTCACTGGTCTTTCCACACCACCGTGCACCACCTTGCACACAACCCGTAAGAACTCAGAGCTCCACTAAAAGATGAGGTGCTTCTCTTCTTCATATACAGCCTGCACCTACCTACAAGGTTGCACATCTGTATTGAGATGCACACGTGATAATTCAGACAACCATCACACAACACCACATCAGCTCCACCCAGCCCGTTCCACCACTCCTGTGAGTACACAGCAAAAACATTTTTATACAGCACAGCGAATAGTGATCCCTGCACAACTGCACACGGAATACCCAAACATGTCTACCACACACCAGCTCCTGACCCCTCACACGACACTGTCACTGCACAAACAGACAGTGTTTAATGAGCCCACTCCCATTGAAGAGACCAGAAAAAGTGCCACATACACACACACACATCCATATCAGAGCAAACACCACACTAGCAAATTACATATCTGTAAGAAAATGAGGGCACATAAAACATCCTCATGCGCTCGAGAATATAAGTCAAGCAAGCACCAGTGGCTGTATATCACACACAAATATACTGTGCTTATGAATTGCCTGCAGCATACAAACTGATCGTATCAGATACTGTTACCTACCTAAACTCAGCCCACACAGTGGCAGAGCATCCTTCTGGATGCTAAACGTTAGCCCCAGCAACCACCAGACATATTCTGTCACATGGAAAACACAAATACTCATCAACATCCAGCACAGGCAGACAAANACAATCACTCACCCGAAAAAAAAAAAAAAAAGAAGAAAAAAAGACGTTCTTGAAAGTTATGAAGCTGGAACTCACTTTGGAAACAGTTGTATTATTCTGTGCAAGTGCACAGGTGCATATGCACACACACACACTCCTCTGGCACACCAAATCTGCTTTAACTGCCTCTGTCTCCGAGACTTTCCCTTTTTTTTTGCACTTTCCCTAATTCTGCCCATTCTACAATCTCCCATGTGTCTGTCCACGGACACGAGTTGCCACTCCGGGGGGGGCAAAGTCTCTGTAGCAGAAAGGCTGTAAAAGCATCCACACTCATCCCTTCTCTCTCCCTCCATTCTGGTGTTAGATGCGCATAATTTGCATGCAAAGAAGAGTGTGCAGTCCCACCAGCCCCGAGTGCTCTGAAATTGGCTGATAGTGGCATCGGGGGACGTGACTGCAAAACCTAAGCGTGGCAAAGAAGTACATAAACCCTTATGGGAAGCAGAGATTTGGCCAGGAAGGCGCCAGCTTCCCCCAGTCCCCAGGAAAGACAAGGAGATACACGAGGTGGGTGAGAAGGGGCGAGGCGATGAAGGGAGATGGGCCCAGCACCAGGGACAGCACAGCGAGCACTCAGCCGGGCTTGTTTAACAAGCTCGGCAGTGTCACAGCATGATGCTGCCAGCGATGACGGACAACAATCAGGGATCGGCATCAGGGCAAGCAAGCGTACCTGTGTGCCCCCGGGAAATGGGAGAGGCAAGAGAAGGGCTTTGCAGCGGGGAAGAGCAGCTGGGCGTGGGTGCAAGTGTAGGTTATGTGGTGCAGGGGTCCATGGCTGCTCTGGGATCACTGGAGCGGTGGTGGCACAGATACCGAAGGAAGAGCTCGCAGGCAGCAGAAAGGCTGGCACAGGCGTGGCCTAGACACAGGCAATGCAGGGGTTGCAGTCGGGTCTAGCCCCAGGCACACGGAGGAAACGTGAAAGGAGTCCCATAAGCTCTTGTCCCGTGCTGTTGGAAAGCACAGGCTCCCAGCACGTACAGATACACCTCAGTGTAGGTCAGTGGAGCGCACACTGCAATCGCCTCTCTCAGGAGCTCCCTGCCCTCACACACGTTACGTGCCCGAGCAGCCTCAGCCCCTTCCCTGTGCATCTAAGTACACTTTCCACACCATTACTCAGGCATGCCAACTCTCCGCTCCCCAAAGCCACGTCCTTCAGCGCACTCCCACCTCCCCGTGCTCGCACCACATCCATGTTCTTGTGGCAGCATCAGAGGAGCCAGAAGAAACACGTGGGGAAGCCCCCACTGCCGCCTCAGCCCCAAACAGCCCCTCTTCCCCTCTGCCTTCACCGGTGCCACCACCATTCACTTTTCTGAAGTGCTTTGAAGGAGTAGAAATTTCCTGTCTCTCTCAGCTAAGCTTGGCCCGTGCACCCAGGCGATTTCAGCTTGCTAGGAATGCCAGTGCCTCGGCACTGTGCTCAATTGTACCTGCACGCCTCTTCCACAAACATCCATTGTGCATTACAGCAGATGAATAATTTAGGCTGAAAGGGGACAAGTAAGAGAGTCTTTTGGGTCTCAGCAAGGCACATGTACAAAGCAGAGTGGAGATGGAGTTGCCTCATTTGGTCAAAGCTAACAGATGCTGCCAAACCTAGAAAAGCCACTGTGCCTGAAGTGCTACTTGGGTTAAAGCACGGTCATGAGGGCAATTTAAAGAGGCATTTGGACTCAGAATTTCTAATAGGTGCTGAGAGTGACACAGAGGATGGGCAAGGAGGATCTTCATCTCTGAGACACTTAGTGCTGACCTAAGTAGCTGAAGAGAGCCACTAGCGGAAAAGGGAACCATCATCCTAACCTGACCTGCAAACCATCTGCTCCTGTGCTTCAGAGGCATGGAAGAAGTACCATGACTGGCTAAACAAAGGAAAAGGAATTGAGAAAGCACAGCAAACAGGAGCTGAGTGGGATGCATATGTGTGTTTGCACGTGCGCATTGGTGTTCATCTCAAAGGGATGCCACATCACAGTTTTGTGGTGGCATGCAGGGGGACCTGGAAGACACAAACACGTGTCTGTCAGTGCTGCCCTGAGTGAGCCCATCCTCATGGGATAATGCTGAAAGGGGGCGACATGGACAGTGTGTGCAGGTGGGTGTGCAGGAACGCGTGGCCTCTGGTGAGCACCTGTGTGTTGGTGCTGTGCATGTGCCCGCTGTGGGCAGTGGATGCCAGGTATGGATGTCTGGGATGTGCATGTGGGCATCAAGTGCTGCACTGCAGGGTGAGCAGTGACTGTGTGAGTCTGTTCCTTGCTGAGAACACCGGCACGTTTGTGAGGTGTCACAGGGAGCAGTGGGTCCCCTGTGGGCTGCCTTGTGTGTGTGTGTGGCAGCATTTACCTCTGTGAGACACCGGTGTGTTCCTGCACACCTGCAGAGCCTTGGGAAGCAGTGCAGTGCAGCAGCACAGAACCATGGCAGTGTGCATGTGCTGGAAAGCAGCCCTGGGAGCACCCAGGTATGCAGGGATGGGATCCCCCCTCTGGGTGGAACAGTCCGTCTGGCTCCTGCACTGCCTCTCCTCCTGGTCTCCGCTTTTCCTTTCTCGCCTTCCCTCAGCTCCCCTTGCTCACTGGCAGCAGCATGCTCTGCCCTGGGAACCAACTCCCACTCACCACACAGGGAGGGAACTCCTCTCTTAGCGGTTCCCTGGTGCTTTCCCATATCAAGAGCCAGAAAGTGAAGAAAAAACTCGCTGGGCAACTTGAACTGGACCTATTCTCTTTCCATGTCCTTATCCTCCTTTTCAGCGCACAGGAACTGCATTACAACTCACAGACTTTCACCCAAACCCACAAACTTCCACCCCCAAACCCCGAACACTACAAACCAGACTCAGCTGGCATCCGAGCCATGGGCCATCTCAGGCTGACACAGCTCAGGCAGGGCAACTCAAGGTGACAGAGTTAGGAGAGAGCAGTCCCTGTAGCTGGGAATATGGAGAGGCTCCTGCAGCTGCAGCCATACCTGTCTGACTCTCAGCTCCCCAGCCGGAATCACCCATAGCTGGGGTTGGAGTAAGAAATTTTATGCAGGAATTGCAGTCATCACAGCACAAACTCATGCTTCTGGAGCCGAAGCAACATGTCTTAGCTGCTCTGTTATTGCTCCTATCAGAAGCCTAAACCTTCAGCCAGATCCCACTTCCAGGGGAACTTCTGGGCTGGGTTCCAAAGCACGGAGCCTGTCCACTTGGAGCACCTCCTGGGGCAGTGAGACTTGAGCAAGAAGAAAATTCCAAAGACGTTTCTTTATTTCTTTAGCCAATTCTGCAGATTACTGCCTTCCTCCCAAACACCCTACCCAGAGCTCTACTTGTTTGTTCTGAGGCTGATTTTGCCCAACTCCCCAAACTGAAATGCAAACAACTGGCCTCCATTTCAGAATTTGCTTTTGCCCTATATCCCACTTCGCACCTATTCCCTCTGGCGGACAAAACTAGCACACAGGAGCCACTTGTGAAAATATGCACATCTTCCCTGGAAGGCTTCATGGGCTCCCAGTAAGACCCAGTTTCACCCAGGACCAGAAACACACAGTTTTGCCGTGAAATGAAGCCTTAACACTTAAGCATCATCTTTTTTTTTCTCAGCTGCAATCCTGAATCTGTGGTATCCCCAAACTTCACCCAACCCTAAGCACTGAAATCCTCTCCTCTAAGCTCCATTTTGAACCCTTTAATTTGTCTCCAGTTTTCTTCTGAACCCAGCCTTTCACTTTACACATAAGAGTGCTCAGTACCAGATCCCTTCTCTGATGTTTTCTCCACACCATCCAAGATGACAGACTGGGAAAGTCTGGCTCTCTGATCCGCTGCGTAGCGGCAGTCACGACCCACAGTGCAGGTCTCCAGGAGGCAGGACAGGATTTGCCAAGTTTTTTTCCCTACAGAGGAGCCCTGCTCATGGCTTAGACAGTTTGTGTGACCTTTTCACTGCTGGCAATCACAACCAGGAAAACAGTCCTCTGTGCTAATATTTAAATGTCCACCATGAAAAGCATGGAACCAGCCTCAGCACCTGTTCCAGGCTCTCCCCTGTGCAGCACCACAGCACTGCTACTCCAATTCTTCCCTCACACTGAGGTCTTTCCCTCCAGCCCTGCATCCTCCTCTTCCCTGCTCAGCTTCATGAGCAGCTCCTGCCGATGCCTTTCCCGCATCCTGCCCTGCAGCCCTGCCAGCTTTCCAGGCCCCACCAGGCACACAGAGAGTGAGCCCCTGATTACCATTCAAGCTGGATTCTCATTAGGCTGAAATGCCCCTCCAGGAGATCCATTAACAGTCCATAAGGTTAACTTAATCCAGCCAGTCTTGTGTGGTCTCTGCCCAAATTCCCTATTACATTAACAATCTTGAGCCTTAATTAGCATGTGAGGCAGAGGTGGCATTATTAATGGAGATAATATGGAGCATTAAGAATAAACAGGCTGGGCTGTCTCTCCCCCACCATGCGTGCAAATCCTCTTCTGTGCAGAAACAGCGTGAGCTTCCCCCATGAGCAGCACGTGTGAGGGGCTGGGGTGCCCCAGACCAAAGACAAACCCTGGGGCGTACAGCCAGGCTGCTGCAGGAGGATGGTGGGGAGAAAACGAGATCTCAGAGAGACCTTTCATCTGCTCGGGAGAAAGGGGCTGATAATGAGAAGACCACAGCGTGGCAAGTCCTGTGAGGCAAATCCTTGCACTGGGAAGGAGCAGTCACGTCCCTGGCTAATCCAGCCATCCCGTCTTTCTGGGAGGCTTGGGGAAGGTTATGTGCACCTCTATTCCCTTGCACGTTCAATTCACACTGCTGTGTGTGTGCAGTAGGATAACACGATGGGTGTATGGGCTGGAACACCACGTGTAAGCAGGGGCTGGCTGTCTGAGGGGGAACAGGCTGCAGGAACCGGCTGCAGCTGTGCAAAATGCTCCTCATGAATCTCCTTTCTGACCACTGAGCCCCAGTACACTGAGACTACAGGATACAGGGGCTTCAGGTGAAGGAGAGAAGCAGTCACTTGGGGGGCCAGAGAATAAATGGATGGGGGTTCCAGCTTGGTGCAGATTGACCATGTGGTGGGGAAGGGACAGGTCCCTTTCCAGACAGGCTGGTGGCTGGCTGCACAGGTGGCTGGTCAAATCAGCTTGGTCATCACAGTGAGGGGGCAGCCTGGGGCAGACCCTCTCTCAGCCCAGGCACAGCCAGCACGGGTTAGAGTAGAGGAGGGGAGGACTGGTGCTGCCAGCAGCAGCGAGGGGCTGGGGCAGCAAAGGGTCAGGGATGCACTGAGTGTCAGCCAGGAGATGTTGCAAGCCTGACACTTTCTTCTAATACAAGCACTTGCAAAACCATAAGGCAAAACAGGGGAGGAGAGAAGCAGAAGCAGCTAAGCCAAGGAAGCAGAGCCTAATGACAGGACTTCTGGACTGCTAATTCGCTTCCAGCAGCACCCAGCAGGATGGGGATGAAGAGAGAAGCGTGTCTCAGGGACCCACAGCTGCAGGGAATGGCTTCCTGGCTTGTTCCTGAGGTCTGACCCATGCTGTTCCAGCACGGCTCCGTTGTGTTCAGTGTGCCCCTCCAGGCTTTGCAGAAGGGCTTGCACTGAGGGCAAGGATCCCCGAAGCACAGAGTGATATCCCTGTGCCCTGGCCCTGGAGCACTCGGCCAGTGCTAAGTAGCCTTGCTTAGCAGGGAGCAGTGCCTCGGGCTGGGCTGCTCTCTCCCAGGGCTGCACTCAGCATCAGCCCAGCTGCCTTCACATGCCCAGAGGTGCAGCAGACAACAGCGGAGGCCCTGAGCAGAGCCCAGCTCTTCCACTTTCCAGCACAGCAAGTTCCCACTCCCCCAGGCCCACCAGCCAGCCCCTGCCAAATCCATTTGTCCAATCTTGCGCTTTCTACTAATCCTGTTGAGCCATCCTTTAAGTTGCTCTGAGGCAGAGATAGAAAAATACAAAGATGCCTTAAGAAGCTTCCCCTGACCTTGCTCAATTCAAGATAAAGGGGTTTGATTTAAAAAATTACAGTGGGGGTCTGTCACTGATCCATTGCGTGGATTAAAGGAAAACAGAGATGCAGGATGCAGCTAGTGCTAAGTGAACAGACAGGGAGGGGAGAAAGGTTATAACCAGCATGGGGGAGGGGACAAAACAAAAGAAAGGACAGAAAGTGAGAGGGGAGGAAGAAAAAATAACTTCTCTCTCGCCATCTCCACACTTTACTATTGGTAGAAAAGCTTTGCACACTCGTGATGTTACACATCATGTCCCACCACCTTCCTTGGTCCGTAAGGAAGAGCGGGGCAGCTGCACTCTCTGTGGTGTGACCAGGCTGGGGACAGGGTGCTGGGACAGGGTGCAAGGAGAGGAGCTCCTTCCCCCATCAGAAGCATCCAGTGGGGTACCTGACTGAAATCCCAAGGTGCAAGTATCTGCTAAAGAGATTGTCATCACTATCTCTCCTTATGATGTTGTTCAGACCTTTCTTCCTCCACTCCTTGACCCTTCCTTCTCAGCAGACCTCTTGCCTCACGTCCTTCCCTTCCTGACAATACTGTCCCTCTCTCTCCCTGCTGCCTGTCCTGGCCCAGGTCACATTTGACAGCATCTAAGCAGACTTCCCACCACCCACCTCAGTCCCCCACAGCCCTTGACTCGAAGGTTACTCAGAACAATTTTCCTCTGTAGGAAATGTCATAAAGACTCGCGAGGGCACCGTCTTCTTTCCCTATACCCTCCAATATTTGTTGCACCCCACAAAGGTCCTTTACTCCCTGGCATGAGCCTGTTTCCTCCCTCTGAACCTGTTTTGTTTCAAGATTACTCACAAGACGGCTGATGTTTCATTTTCAGTCTTCTTTTACAGGTATGTTAACCAGAAAAGGAAGGTTAAAGAGGGTGTAGCCCTCTCATAAACAATGCTGGAAAACTGATAACAAAGGGTGAGGAGAAGGCTAAAGTACTCAACAACTTTTTTCGCCTCAGTCTTCAATGGCAACATTTCTTCCCACGCCTCTTGAGTGGATGGACAACAGGATGGGGACTTGGAGAGCAAAGTGCTTCCCACTCTTAAGATCAGGTTCATGAGCCCCTGAGGAACCTGAACACACATGAGTCTGACAAGATACATCCCAGAGTTCTAAAGGAATCGTCTGATGTAGTTGCCAAGCCACTCTCCATGATATTGGGAAAGTCATGGCAGTAAAATGAAGTTCCAGGTGACTGGGAAAAGGGAAGCACTGTACCCATCTTTAAAAAGGGTAGAAAGGAGAACCCTGGGAACTACCAACCTGTCAGCCTCACTTCTATGCCTGGGAAGGTCATGGAAAATCCCCTTCCTATTTTTCAAGCCTCCTCAGAGCCTGCCCAGTTCTATCTTGATGGCCAAGGGCAACTTCAACTGGTTTCAGAATCTTTGCCCAGCTTCTTCAGCTCCTCCTATACCGTGTGTGGATGTGTGGGCACTGCAGCTGACTCCAGCGTTTTCGCCTGTGTGGGACCTGGTGCAGCTCATCGCTGCGATGCCACTTCCCACCCAGCAATGCCCCATGTCCTGTTGCTAAAAGCTACACCACTGTAGCCAAGAAAGAGGCAGCTGATAGATACGGAGAGATGAAAGGTGAAAGGATACTGTAAAAGAGACAACAGAGACTGTAAAATGAGACAGGTCTATAAAACCACAGATGACACAGGAAGGA
Source organism: Pachycephala philippinensis (assembly GCA_013397055.1). Lineage (NCBI taxonomy): Eukaryota > Metazoa > Chordata > Aves > Passeriformes > Pachycephala > Pachycephala philippinensis. The sequence goes on from VWZT01007609.1 coordinate 889,443, forward strand.
TAAGAGGAAAGAGGTGTTAACAGCCTCTTCCCACTCAAAAATCAAGGGTCAGGAAATTAAACCAGAAGGTTACAAGTCCAAGACAAACTGCATGTTTGTGCTGCACAACTTCCTGCTGTGAGATTCTGAGGATGCTAAAACTTTACCTGACCTTAAAGATTGGCTGGACAAATTCAGGGAAGAAACAAATCCGCTGAGAACTGTAAAGTGCACAACAGATCTTCCAGCCCTGGGTCCCTCAGACACACATCACTGGAGGCTGAAAGGGTGTTCAGAGGAAGTGCTGCTACACAGCTGTCCTGCCTGTATGCTCTTCTCTCTTTCAGCTACAGCTGCAGATACTGCACTGGAAGGATCACAGACCTGGCTTGGTAAGGTCCTTTTTGTATTCCTATGGCTTTCCATGGCCAGGCTGACCCAGAAGTCATGTGCAAAGAGTAGCTCTGAGTAACGGTATCATTTTGGTGCATTAGGTTATTTTGGAGATGGATGGACAAGGCAGCAAACAACAGAGCTCATTCCAAGAAAGATTTTTTTTTTTCCATGACCTAAAGCTGGAAGGAGGTCACATGTCATTTAAACCAGTCATTCCAGTACAGATCCTTGCTGGGAATAACATCTCTGCTTGAGCCCTAGCTCCCTTGATGCCTATTTCCAGACTTTTCTAAGACCAAATCCCCTTTCCCTGTTGATAAACACAGAGCCCTTTAAACAGACCATCTGTAACAGGTCCAACCTCCTTGAATTCCCTTCCATTTCCCTGACCTGTCTATCACACTATTCACGGCAGCCTCTCCACACTAATCCTTTTATTATGATCTCACTCAATTTTCCTGGCCTATGACTGCAATGAGGAAAAAAAGGAGGGGTATTAATCCTTCTGACCTTGTTGTCCCAATTCTGGGCCATCTGTGACTAGGAATTCAGAGGAGGGAAGTCTGATCCTCCTGACCCCACTATCAACCCCTTGCTTTGGGAAGTTCCGTTTGTACTGTCCTAGAAAGTTGTTGTGGAAAAGCCCCTTTTCACTTACAGGCACTTCCTACAAGATTGCTTCCTAGAACTGTCCAGCCAGAGAAGGTGGAGGGAATAACATCCTCCACCTCCATCAGACTCTGTTTACTTATTCCTCCTGTGTCACCTCTCTGCTCCCTCAACAACAGTGTCTGTGGGTTCTTCCCAGCCGTGAGACAGGGAATCGATAAAAGGTGAAAGACAATCAAACATCTCTCAAAATTTCCCTGGCAATGCTGCACATAAAGAGGAGGCCTTGCAGCTCACTCCACTTCCACCACTGGCCGAGTGCAGCCTGTTCCCTCCATCCCTTCCCACCACCACGTTTCCTTGCTGCCAGCAGTTGCATCTCCATGAACCTGCCACTCTATTTCATAGACGGCTTGAGCACTCACAACAGCAAGCTTGCGTGTATCCTCAAGAGACAAATATTCTCCTCTTTGCCCAGCTTCATCCATGCCTCTGACTTTGCCCATTTTTTGCCACTTTAAACAGTCTCCTCCTTTCCTTGGTGTTTACAGTCCTCAACACACGCAAACTGTTACGTATCATCGTTTAGTCAAGCTCTACATATTTTGTTCTTTTAATCTCTTCTCATAAATAAGTACCTTCAGCCCTTTCACAATTTTTACTGCTCTTCTCTGAATTCTCCAATTTATCACCCTCGTTCAGCTAGCACAGCAGCCAGGTTTGCATCCTGGGTTTTCCAGACTGATCTTACTAAGGCCTTGGAAATTACATTAATTTGGTCTCCCTTGTGCTTCAGGGCTTGATGTTTCTGGGTGTGCTTGAGTATCTGGATGCCAGGAAAGCTGTCTCACTTCATACATGTGGCACCAGGTAATACAACTCAAGGCTGTCTCCCCAGGGACAGGAGGAAGCAGGTTCATGAGAGGTGGGGAGAGGAAGACTCGTGGACACGTGGGACAGATGTCATGCAGCGGAACAAGGGACACGACTACAAACCCCTACACACTCACACACCTCGAGAAGAGACATCAGGTCCTGGACATGGAAAAGGTGCATATGCACACACATATAAAAACACAGGTGTTCTCTACATGAACAAACCCCCATACATAATCACCTGCATCACACACGAGTGCACACAGGAACACACACACAGGGATAACACCAGGAGGCAGGAAGGACACACATGTACGTGGAGACTTTGGGCATGCACACGTAACCTGTGCATGCAAGAGAACAGGACAAAGTCTAGCAGAAAATGGTGCTCTCCCTGCTCACAAACATACATGTTCTCATGCATAAACCAACACTCCCAGAGGAAAGATAGCTGCTCATGGAGTCCTCATAGTAGCCTAAAAATACACAGGCAGCTCTGACCCATCTGGTCTGCAGATTGAGCCTATGAGCCATGGAAAGAATGAATACAAACATATGACACCTTGCCTTAAGGCAACTGGTAGCACATGCATCATACTGAGATGGAGTCTTCATATCTACAGACCCTTCCATGGTGATTACATTATCACTAAAGCTATTCAGAAGTGAGGTGAAAGCTGAGGAGCACAGAGGGGAAGAAAGGGACTCTCTACGGGGCAGTTGTGGCAGAGCTAGGGATCCCTCCCCCTACTCTGTGACCCCCCCTGCCTGAGTCATGTTACTGATGATCCTTCCTCACAAGGATGTATTTGCTACATCTCTCTGCTATCAGACATACACAGGAGTCAAAAGCACCCACAGTTTCTTGCAAACAGTCTTCCCCCTACAGCTTACTAAAACCAGACAGGTATTAGCATTTTGTGAGTGTCAGTGCATAGAGAAGAACAGAAATTCTTGGCCCCCAGACACAGCTTCTCACCTCTGTGAAATTCATACTGCACCATCAGCTCCCCAGAGCATCACCTGGAATGAAATTCTGTGCTAAAGGGCTGAAAAGCTGGAGATGCACTCCCCAGAGTGGCTGCAGACGGGAAAGAACAGCCCCAGCACATCAGTCAGGTCAGCACAAAATGGGCTTCACCTTCAACAGCAGAACAGACTCACTTGTGGGATTTTGATCCCATGCCTATCTCCATGGCATCTGATGCTATGCTATAGGGCACTATGTAGCCACTGAGACTCCCGCTCCCCACAGTGCCTGGGGACCTTTAAAGACTCCCTGCAAGTGGCAACATCTGGGGACAAACCATCAAATCATTCACCTCAACCTGACTCCTGGTAGCTTGTTTCCCACCTCTTAAAGTGCCATGGAAAGAGTGACAACTGCCCTTCCCTCCTTCTGTACCTCAGCTGGTCAGCTGGAACTGGGTTTCCTCTTGGCTTATGAGTGTTGAGAAAATGAGGTCATTTCTCCTCAGTGACAGAAAATTATTTGGTGAGGAAAGCGGTTCATCTCAGGCAATGGCTGCGTACCCCTGAGCTACCCAGGAGACCCTTGAAGAGGAGGTCAGGGCAAAGCAAGACACAAAACCAACACCAGCTGGGGAGCACAGGAAAGTCAGGGCTCAAATGCAGCACTGCTGAAGTGAGGCTGTAACTGCTGCCAGCCCATCTCACCACTGAAGCAAACACAACAGCAGTCCCACAGTCATTGTCACCTCCAAAGTGTCAAGCTTGACTCATCTGGGGGTTTAAATACAGCACTCATCTGTTTCACAGCTGTAAGAAACCCATCATGACCCAGCAGAGAGAAAGGGCTGGAGGTGGGTCACAGCCCCTTGGTCTGCTCTCTGAGTTCTGCTTTCTCCCCTTTCAGACCACAGAAGGGATTTCAGCCCCCTGCTACCCTGACACAGGAGGTGGCTCCCATGCATTCGGCTTGCCTGCGCTTCAGTGGCTCACTCCATGTCCTCCCTCACCATCTTCCCACATGGAAAGGCACTGGGGGACACTGAGCTCTGCCCCTTCAGAATAGCTCAAGCACCTGCTGTAACTCCAGTCTGGGCAATCCTCACCTGCAGAACCTGCAGAGCAAACTCCAGCTTTCCCCACAGCTGCCAGCAGCCCGGGATCCCTCACTGCTCGGGACAGCTCTGCTCCTCCATGAAAGAAAAGAAAAACCTCCTCTGTTCCCAGAAAAGGGGATATTTTGCTGGAACACATTTGCTCTGCACCTAAGCTGCTCCTGTCCTACTCTGGTGCGCAGGCATGGGCAAGGGCTGCAAGTGTTTTTTGGGACATCACATCCCTTTAGCAGAGCAAGGCGGCCCTCATGAGCTCACAAGAGTGTGAGGACAGAGGTGTTCCCTGCATGTCCTCTGCCCTCCCTCACACTAATAAAAGAAACAACTTAGCCCACGTCCAAGCTTACAGGGGAGCAAGTGAAAAAAACCCACAGTTCTTAGGATGAAGGAGAGAGCAGCCAGGTCTCTCTCCCTCAGCAAATGTGCTGATATTTTCTGACACAGCTGATAACAGCACTGGGAAGTTTCAACAGGCCCTGATATGACCAGTAGCTTCTTTCCCAGGTGTGCAGAGCTCTTCACCACTCTTCAACAGGGTCAGATGAGGCAGCTGCACTCTGCCTGGAGCTGCATCTGGCTTCTGACATGACCCAGGTAAGAACGAACATCGCGGGCATCATCGCAGCTATGCTTCCCTCCCTTCTGCCTTCCCTGCGATTTTTGCCTTTTCGATTTTAACCGCAAGCTGCCCCCCAGCAAAAACTACGCCTCTGTATGCCCCCCTTTCCCAAACGCCCTCTCTACCCTCCAAGTGGCTTCTGCTCCACAGCATAGCTTTGCACCAGTGCAGCGGATCAGACAGCATATTCCCAAATACCCACTTTGCCTGGAGCTGGGTGAAGAGCGGGAAAGGCCATGCATCCACAGCTCTTCCCTTGGTGTCGTAGTTTTTGATGGGGGAAAAGCAATGAGGGCAGTTTGCTTCATGCCGACAGATCTGTGTGCCTGTGGGTTGGGTGCCCTGAAAGCCAATCACCCCCCAAGGAAAATAATGGGGTGAGGAGGCTGGCAGATGGGGAAGGGGTTGGGGGGAAGGTTTCTAGGTTGGGGAAATCAGTGGGATTGAAGTGTCTGCTTCTCACCCCTGGCACTGCATCGGCACCCTTCCACTCCCTGCAGCTTCCTCACTGCTGCTGGTACGGTCTGCACAGAGCGGGGAGGCGAGAGGGGGGCTGTATTTAAATATATTAATAATGCATGTTCCATGCAAATGAAGCTGCCTTTGAATATTACATTAGCGATGCTGTCAGGCTGCGTTTCTTGGGACCCAGGAGTGACGGGATGTGTGGGGACCCGGAAGGGGGGTGTGGGGAGGTAGGGCTCACCACAAATTCCCTCACACCCCAGCACAGCCTCTTTTCTCCCCCTCCACCCCAGCTCCCCCACATTACACACACTCCCACTCCCTCCCACCTCTCTGTGCATGACAAATTCCTTGGCTCGCAGCATGCAATGCAGCCAGGCTCCCCAGTCCCCAGGCCCCCTCCAGTGGCATGGTCCCCCCCCTGCTCCCTACATAATCTTTACCCCCCCTCCAGTCTCAGCAATCCTTTCCCCGCTCCACAGCTTGGTTTATAGCTCTGTACCTCCAGGCTGGGGAGAAGGGTCCTGCTCTCCAGCCTCCAGGGGAAAGGAAGGGGAGCAGCTCCTAAGTCTGGCCTGCACATGTGCATCCCTTTTGTTTGTCTGGCTCGTGTGAGCCCAGAGCGGGTGCCAAAGGACCGCGGGCTGTGCAAGATGTATTTGCCCGCAGCACAGGAGCGATGCTCTCCTCCCCATCGCAGACAAGCCCTTCCCTGGGCGCTGGGGAGGATGTTTGGTGTTTATGCACAGGCAGCCCGGCTCTGTGCACACTCGGGCAGGGGACACGCACGCGTGTGCTGCATGCAGGCGTGCAGGGCTGGGGCACACCAGCACACACACGCGAGAGGGCATTACGCACAGCAGCTCCCGAATATGCTGCCTCCTGCAGCATTAGCTGATTTATGCTGCCTTTCCCCAGCCACATCCAAGCCCTGGAATGGGAACAGCGGCAGCTGTGCACTCCTGCCTGTCCTGGGATGAGAATAGGATGCGCCTGTTCGTCTCTCTCCCCCACCCCCACCCCTCCTCCTTCCCCCTCCTTNGGAAGATCCTTATGCATAAAAATGTGGGCATGCTTTCTCTGGTGGAATAAACGGGCATGCAGACACCCTGCAGGCAATACATACACACTTACATATGCATTCGGGTAGCTGTCCTGGGCCCTACATAAATGCCCGGCTCGCTCCACCACCACAGACACATTCACACACCCGACAGACACCACGCAATGACTTTTCTGCAGCCAGCCAGTCTCCCAGCAGAGCAGTGTAAGAGCAGAGGAGAGATTTACTCACTCCCCTGCATGCAAACCAGGCGAATATTCACACACCACACACGGACAGACACACAGACACACCGCTGTCCGCAGAGGCTCCCCGACAAAGTTTGCAGACAGGCAAGGAGCGGGGGGCTGAGGCATGAAACTGGCTCCTTCTCCATCCCATAACTGCAGGCAACACACAGAGAGGTCTGTCTGTCCGTCTGTACATGCACATGCATGTATGTGTGGGGGTATATACATCCACCTATAGCTATACCTATAGTTATGCATGTACATGGATATACACACATATATACAGATATAGACATAGATATATGCACATATACATATAACCCTTCCTTTTGCAAGGTCTGAATAGATGCAGACGGGTCAAACGCAGCTGTGTGCAGCAAGCCCTGAACCTATTCAGCATCCCTATCCTAAGCAAGAGCACACACATACAAACACACACACTGGACCCGTCTCCAAGCCTCTCTCCCTCCCTC
>VWZT01007609.1:899933-991977 GCA_013397055.1 Pachycephala philippinensis
AACCCAAGTGGGAAAAAAAAACACCCAAATACACACAAAAATACACACAAAGACACACACACACTCCTCGGGGAGGCGGGCATGCAGCTCTGAGGACACTTCTGGATGTTCCCTGGACCATCTGTAGATATCTGTTCCCAGTGGATTAAATGCCAAAACTACTCACACCTCCCGGAATCAGAGAAGGAAGCTTGTCTTGGCAACTACAGACTCAAGTTTCCTTGCCTTTATCACTTTGGGGTGTTATGACTGTGGGGTGTTTCCTCCAAGCTCTTTTGAAGCTAAAAGCTAAAGGAACAGAGACTTGCTTCCATCTCTCTCTACTTCCTCCAAGGACAGACAGTATCTAATTTTGGAGGGTGTTGAAGTAGGAGAAAAGGTTTCCAACTCCAAATTAATGCAGGATTTGTTCCTGCTTGAGTTCCTCCAGGATCATCTTGCAGTCTGTTTGTGATGAGTCTCCCAGAGGCTCTCCTGCTGGCACACATCCCTTCAGGACTCAGAAATGCTGGGGCAGGATCTTTGTACTACCAGGGCCTCTGGGGGTCCAATGGTATTTGCTCATACTCCCACTGACCCAGAAACAACACTTAACTCTAGCAGAACAGAAATGCCCCAAGAGACAAGCAGAAGCAAGTACCACACTTCCAGCAGTGTGGGACATTTGGGTCCCCAATCTGATTCAAAGCCAGTGCCTCCATGCCTATTTGTCCCATTGCAGATGATCTAGAGGGTACAGAAGCTCACCCCCATGTTTATTTTGCAGAGGCTCTGACCTTGCCAAAAGCCCTGGAAAGACTCTGTTGTTTTTTACTTCACAAATAAAAAAAAAAATCACCAAGAGAGAAAAAAAAAAACCTCCTAAGGACGTCATAGATACTTTAATTCAGCTGCAGAGGTGCCTCATTCCCTATGTCCAGCAGCACAGAAGAAGAATCACCTTCTAATCCGTTTGTGCCAATGTTTCTGAGACCACTACCTACAGTCAGGCCTGACCTCTCTGCCCCCTTAATGGGGATGAAAACAGCCCCAAAAAACCCTTTGGTTTATACCTTTCTGCTAAGCTCCTGCTCTGTTGGGCTGCCACATCCTCTAAGGCTGGAGATGCTGTTAGGGGTGAACAAGGGAGCTGACCTTATTAGAGCAATTCCCTAGTGTTATTCCAACATATGCCAGGGAGCTGTTCAGTCCTAGAATAGCCCAGAATCCGGGAATCACAAAAGTGATGATAAAACTGATTTTTTAACCCTCTGTGCCCAGCCTGGAGATTGTCAGTTCGATGGGTACGGTACCTATGGTCCATGTAGGGAGTAGGGGCTGGGAGTGCAGCCAGCCATCCCCCCTCTCACCCCTCACCTTGTGCCATTCACCCCAGGAGGAGGGGAGAGCCGGGCAGGGAAGGCAGACACACCGCCTGCCTGCACTGCCTTCGGTGTGTGCTGCCAGGGAAGGGAGCCTCGCTGGCAGCGTTTCCAGCTCACGGAGCCGCCAGATCAGCCCTTCTCCCTCTCTGCCTCTTCCCCTGCCCATGTGCCCGTGTCCCACTGGGGTACAACTGGGTCCCACGGATGGGGAAAGCAGGTGGAGCGAGAGGGCTGGGCTCTGCCCTCGTTGCAGTCAGAATCTCTCCACTGATCTATACTGCGGTGAGCAGTGACAGATTGATTTTACAGCTCTGCTTGGAGCCGGCCGCTGGCCCTGGGCTGTGGATGAATCAGCTTTCTCCGGTCCTTGGCTTTTATTTCATTATTTTACTGCAACCTCGCTCACAGGCAGCTAAAGAGGGAGCGACAGGGAGAAACACAAAGTTGGCAGATTTCCTTCCCTGCTCGTGTGCTCCCAGCCTGGCTTTGGGACTCCAGGAGGAGGGAGGGAAGGGATTGTTTTCCAGGAACTGACATCTGTCAGGAATAAAGACATGAGGCTCCTTCTACATGGGTAGATGCATGTTGCGGTGGCTGTGGGAGACAGCAAGGACTGAGTAGGCACTGCACAGCATGAACGGGTCCTGCTCTGCTACGACAATGCCTCGATCCTTGCCACACGGAGGGGGGCCCAGTTTTCAATACACGGGCAGCATGTTTGGATATAACAATGCACTCAATCCATGAGTGCATTGGACACTAATCTGCTTACAGGCTCCAGCGTGGAAGTGATTCCAGGTTGTCCTCTTATAGCTGGGGACATAGAGGAGGGGGCAAGGGCTATGCACTGCTGTCTCCATTAGGCTGAGAGGTCTTGGAGCATGCCACAGATACAAGGTTCTCCTGGAATGAAGTAGCACCTCCAGGCATGGAAATTCCCTCTCCTGGCTGTGGATATTGTAGACGTTGCCCAGGGGAAGCCAGTTCTAACTCTCCTGGTTCTTGCACCACCAAGAAGAGCAACAGTGAGCTCAAGCAAGGATGGAGAAACAAAATCAAAGGGCAGAAAGGTGTTGGGTTTTCCAGCTCTGGTCTGGAACTACAGTAGAACAGTTCAAGCCAGACTGGTCAAGCAGTCTGGAGGCAGAAGAGCAGAGAACAGAGGGACCAACCAAAGTGCAACAAATGTTCCTCTCCGCACCCCCAACACCTCAGCAGTGAATAGGAGCAAATATCAGCTCTGACAGACTTGCTTCTGAAAAAATCTCTTTGTCAGAACTGAAGATCTGCTCAGAGGGTCCCTCACCTGTGCTGGCACCTGCTCTGCAAGAGGAGTAGCAGCCAAGGGAACCTGACACCAGTTTGGTTTGCTCCAGCCTTCTTCCCACATGCTCACCTCCCAAGGGGGGCTTCACATCACCATGGGTGGTACTTTCATTGCAGTGGGTTCAGGATGCCTTGGAGTTTTCTCCTGCCTTATTCCAGAGCTCTCCAGCAATATAGACCGCCTAGGGAAGGAGTGTTCCTCAGAGGACAAATGTCTGAAGACAGACAGCTAAAGCACTGTGTCATTGGGCTCCCCCAAGCTCGCACAAATCCTTTCTCTCTACCTGCCCCTGTGCAAGCATCAGAGAGTGGCCTTGAAGGTGGCCAGCATAGCTCAAACCGTCAGAAGGCAAGGGCCTTTTGATCTGCAAAGATCAAGGTGTGGGAGGGGAGAGGAGGGGAATCAAGACAGGAAAAGCAGGAGAGAGAGGCTTCCCAGTGGTCTGTCCCAGCAACAGGGAGGGAGGCAGCAAAGTCCATCTCATCCACTTTGTGTAATCTTTTAATCTCTTGGTTTTTAATCTTTCACTTCAAGAATGAGACACATCATTAAGAGTAGAAGAAATCCCAGTTGGAAGGGAGATGGGGATGGTGAAGGAGACAAAAAGTCCTCTTACTTTTAAGCCTTCTGCCTTTCTCTATGTTCCCTTTCTCTATGTCTCTCCCCTCCTTCCTTTTTCCTCTCTGCTTACAAGCAATAATATAGATGACCTGGCACTGGGGGCCTCAACACCTGGAGAAAAGGCAGTGCCATGGTTTAGGTGTGGTGCAGGTCAAGCCCTCCCTTGGTGACAGTCTGTGGCGACCCACAGGCACAAGGCTCAGTGCCCCAGCTCCCCTTGAAAAGCTCTTCTGCAGCCAGAGAGACAAACAGCAAATATTACCAGCCAGGTTTCCTCTTGTCAGAGACAGGGTGACCTGTAGAAGCCAGCCCACCCCTCATCGGGAGAGGAGAGACAAGTTTTTGGAGGGCAAAGGAGGATCTGGTGGCACTGACTTACTTGTCCCACAGCCTCAGGCTGGGCACTCCACATCTCAGCTTCTCCCATCTGTCCAATCCTGTGGATAACAATCCTCACCTCAGAGGGTGATTGAGAGAGGTTAATGAATTAACATTCGTAAAAGCTTTAGATAAAAGGCTAAGGATTATTACTGTTGTTATGCATGGAAACAAGTCCTAACGAGCATTTCCCATCTCCGCCCTCCTTCGAGCCTGGGGGATCATCTGACACAGATCCTGCCACACAGGAGCTCCCCCAGAGATGGAATTACAGGGAGAGGGCTGCAGGCTGCCAGAGACACTAATCAGGGGAAGACAAATTGGGGCCACTCCATCAACCAGCAACGCGCCGGGCGGTGGGGCCGAGAGCCTCTCCACTCACTCTCTAATGACTGGTGACAAGTCCATGCCACTCCCGTCAAAGTTCAGCAGGAAAAGGCTGCTGACGTCCGACCATAGCAAGCCTGCTCCTCCTCTTGCCCTTTCAAGGCTGTCTACTGACCCAAGATAGATGCACCAGGATTTGCTTTAAGGAAAGCTTAATTCCCAAAGGAAACTTCTGTGCTGCTGGCTTGTGGCAAGATTCAGGAACAGGCCAGGCAGGCATTCCAATCATAGGCATAGGAAGAGGCTAGCTGGGATCAGATTTCAGCATCTTAAACCTTGAGCAAAATGTTTTCTAGGCTAGGGATGAGAAGTAATTCAAAGCAGAAGTCTTTAAGTTATCCATCTCTCCCTTATACACAAGTATAACCTCAAGGGAGAAAAGTCCTCCCTAACTTGCCTTCTATAAATACACCAAATCACTTAAAATGGCTATGTTAAAAGAGAGCTGGTAATTTGATAGTGGTCTCCACTTAATTAGATTAGGCTCTTCTTGAACTCAAGGGCTGAAAGCAGATGATCCTCCTTTCTTTTTCAGTATTATCCCGTCAGCTGCTGTGCAGGAAATTATTGTACTCACCCATGTACCGGGCAGCTGGATCACCAACCACATCTGTGCCACACAGTGCAGAGCTCCAGGTCCCAGAAGAGGGTGGCTGCACCAGTACAGTGCCCCATTTGGGCTGCCCAGCACTGCTGAAAGTAAACAGTGCTGTGCACAGCTTGGTGACAAAGTTTTTCAATCACTTCTGGGGCACAAGTCAGCCTCTCTGCACTGCAATGGGTGGGAATTACACCTGAGCTAGGCAAATAGCAAACAGCACAGTTAGTCCCCCTTGCAACAGGAGACCAGAGGACAGCACTACCTTGGTCTTCTCAGGAGACCAGAGCAGATGATAATAAACCATATACACGGCCAGAATCTTTTTTAAAATATCTTGTTTGCCTGACTTCTCACTTAGAGGGAAATAAGTGACCTCTTTGTAGGTTACTGGAGCTATTTGGCAGAGTCTGTACCTGAATATCATTGATAATAAGACAGGAAGTCACGTGGAAGGGAGAGGTGAAGCTGTTCTGGTCTTAGGACAGTGAGTTGACTTCAACTCCTGATGGATTTGCCAAGCCTCCCTAGCAATGCAGTCAGTCAGTCATTACCTTTCTTCCAGGAGTCTAATCCAGTTCTCACTCAAACTGAGGACAATTGTGGCACTGCTATTAAACTGCTGTACTGGACTGATGCCCTTCCTATCCGGGTCTTCCAGCCTCTGCTCAGTGAACTTTGTTCTGTCTCTAGCAGGGTTGCATCCTGTCCCCTCCACAAAACATCTCCAGATCTGGAGAATAAAAATTCCCAGACCTTTTGCTCTCCTTCAACAATGGAGGAAGCTTGCTTTTAACAACAGAAAATTTTCTAGTCAGTATGTTCTTAATTAATAATAAAATATATGTCAGGTTGTTTTGTTGTGGTGTTTTGGTTTTTTTTAAATCCTCTTTTTTTTTTGTTAGTTATTCAGTTTGATTTTTTTATTTTACCTCGTTAATGTAGTGGTGATTTAGATGCAGTTTCCTCTCTCTGCTGCACTTAATGAGTCGTCAGCTTTATTCACTCTCACCCGCATCCTCATGGGAGCATGCTTTGATTTTCTAGTGGGTGCATGAAAACACAGATTAAAGCAATTAGACAGAAATAATCTTAGGGAAAGGGGAAAGAGATCCAGAGCACCTAATTATACCATTTTAATCAAGATACAATTATGCAGAGACTTTTATAGATTATAAATTAACCAAACTCCAAAGGCAGAAAAAATATCATTTTAAGTATGGTTCATTATGCTTGTTGTTTCTGACTTGTGAGCTCACTCAAACTGGACTTCAGGGTTCATTTAGAAAAAAATTCTGGACGGGGCTGTGCAGAAATGGAGGAGAAATAGACTCAGAAGACCTTGCTTGCTAGGATCAGTGTCTGGAAATGGCCTCTGAGGGAAGGTGGGGAACCACAGCACATTTCTCCCTCACTGATCTCACCAGTCTTTGCTCAGTGAGTAGGTGCACCTGCTGGTCAGCCAGGCTTGACTGAAGATCTCCAGCTGCCTGCATGGCTCAGGTGAGGAAAGCCCCAGTTCAGGTCTGGGTCTTGCTTTGCCCTAAAAGCCTGTGCCGAGATGCCAACGAAGGACTGTGGGTACTGTAGTCTAAGGAGCAATTTTCCAAGCTACAAACATTCCAATTAGAAACACAGTGAGTGGGCAAACAAAACACATCAGGCTGGATGTGTTTTCTTCTGAACCCTGGAGGAACTTAAGCCAGCTGCTCCAGATTTATAGCTGCTCCAGATTTATTGCAGCAAAACCACAAGGCACTCAGGCTCTCAGAGCACGTAGGAAGGTGCTCTGCTCCTGCCATCTCTGCAGAGGAATCAGGGCTTCCCCCACCCCACAGAGCTCCAGGGAATCCCAGTTTCCCACGTAGCTGTCATGCTGACTTTATGATGGGGAAGGTGTCCAAACCTCGGGCAGATGCTGGAGGCCAACTCAGGCACCTCTGACGTCGTGGCTGCAGCCCAGTGATGACTGTGAGGCATCCTGGTGTTCACTGCTGCTGTGAGCTCGAGCAATGCCTCCTGCACTGGTGTGTGGCACTCCTTGAGCTGCATCCAGGTGATGAGGAGACAGGAGAGGGCTCACCGCAGTGATCCTCAGCTTCCCGAGAGGTTTGCCAGCAAGTCTCCTGAAAGGTTTTGCTGCACTGCGGCCTGTGCAAAACACTTCTCCAGAAGAGTCTGCTGCCAGGCACCTCTCACAAGGGAATCTCAGCCCATCAGGGCTTCCCTCAATGGCCGTGGCCACCCTGTGCCATGAGCAGCAGTGCTGAAATGGCTCCTGCCTTCTCCACTCAGGGCAATGCTCTCATTTGCCAAAGGACCAGCCTTGACCATTTCCTGCCTGCGAGTCAGTCCCGCTGACACCCTGACTGCAAGGTGAGGATGGCTGGCGTGTGCCCAGAGCTGGTCTATCACGGTGACAGGGACATCACCAGGACAGGCAGCTGGGAAAGGAAGGGGACTGATGGGTCCTACTACTGAGCCTGAGGCTCCAAGCAGTGAAAGGTTGTGCCAGAGCCATGCTGCACCCACTGCCTCGGTGGGGAAAGCCCTGGGCTGTGTGCACTGTACCTCCCGTCCGTGTCTGTGTCCCAGTGAGCTGACTGGAGACAGACATGGGACATTCCTAGGACACCTCTCCCTTGCATCCTCCTCCCCCATTCTCTCCTTCCCCCTCCCGCAGTGATGAAATCACGGCTTGCAAGGCTGCTGCACTTCATCATCATCGCCTCCTTCAGTCGGGGCAAAGCCCCAAAGGGCTGCAGGGTTTTGGGGGGCGGCCCCGTTCCCCATCTGAGGGCTCGGTCTGGTGGGTGAGCGGTGGTATCGGAGTGCCCTCTGCTGGCCCCATTTCCGGACTCTTGGGCCTGTCCAAGCCTTGCACACCCCCAGCAGCCCTGGAAAGCTGGGTCTCGGCTTGCCCCCACCGTGCTCCTACACCCCTGCCATGGTGGGCACCTCTCCAGCAGCCACACGAGCCAGCCCACAGGCAACACGGAGCCTTGCCAGTGCTGGGCCACAGCCCCAGGGGAGCCAGCATGGTGGGGAAGTGGGGACAGAAGTGATTGTAAGTCAGCGATCATTCTCCTTACCGAGTGCTGCAGCAGAGATGTGCAGAGGGTCCCAGTGGCCTTTGGGATATGTGCGCAGTTCCGTGGGAGGAAAAGTCCATCCCCTCCTCCTTAGCCCCAAGAGGGAAGAAAATGAGAGTTGTGGTGAAAGGGGCAGAGGAGGAGCACACTCTCTCCTTTAGGCTTGGTGCCATTCAAGTGGTTGACCCTGTGAATGAGTCTCCACAGAATCGGGGCAAAACATCCTGGCCATTTACCTGTTCCAGGTGTTTGGGAGCTTCCGTCACACTGGGATGGACATGCATCTTATTCTCTTATTCTTTATGCCAGATTTTCCTGCAGAGCTCCCCTAGACAGCTCCCAGTGTTTTGACTATCCTAATCTTCCATGGTGAAACTGGCAAGGAAAACTGGAATCATTCTGCCTGGACCCAGGACACCTAGGTTCAGATCCACCCATGGATTCCTGAGTTATGCAAAGAAAGCTCCCACGACTGTGTGGAGTGCACTGAGTGGGGGTCAATGCCAATTTACACCAGCAGAAAACCTGACATGCTGTCTCTGGGCTCTGGAACTACAGAGGTGACCTTCAGTTGCTCCCAGGAGTGGAGGAAAGGAGAGAGTGAGATGACAATCCAAGGAGCTCGGGTCCCTCTCTGGAGCTGGTCACTTGGTGCTTCAGCATGTAAACCATTCAAGCAGGGATCACGCTGACCTGACAGATAAGAGGTGAGCTAATTAGCAGTGCTCTTCTCAGGCTCCTTCCAAGCTCAGGTGCTGCAGAAATGCTGAATACCAGGTCTAGTTACTATTCAAGGCAATTTTTAGCTGGAAAGAGGTGATGGAGACTGGTTATCCAGGGAGATGACTTGAGTTTGGGTCTGGGGGTGTGAGGAGGTATTTGGGGGCCTCTGAGGGAGTGATGCAGGGAGGTGCTGAACATGCCAGCACGAGTGGGCCTGACAGAGCAGAGAGGAGCCCCAGAGGAGCCCTGGAGCAGAATCCCTGAGGAGAAACTTCCTCCCACATGTCATGGGTAGGCAGCTGAGCCCTGCAAGCACTTCCATCAGGAACTGCCCTTTATAAATAATACAAAACAGTGACAGAAAAAAAAATCATATGCAGTGGAAGGAGGGTTTTTTTAAAAGAGAAAAAAAGGTGTACTCATCAAATGGAACAGTGCTGTGCCCTGCACTGGAAGAAAACATTGAAATTGCTTAGATATGCAGTACATCAAAAGACTTCATCATGGGACTAACATGCAGCGTTGCCAGCCTCACTGGGACTGCTTGTGGTCCTGAAATGCCATGCATGGCAGCTCTCTGCCAGGGAGGGAGCTGTGAGTGGATGCCGTTCTTCCCTGGCCTTCATTAGAGTAATGTAAAAAATAAGCTGACAGCATCCAAGGTGAGGTAAAAACTTGCCTTTCCCTCAGCTTTTCATTAAGCACTGCTGAAACCACTGCCCTCTCTCCCTGTCTGATAGTCATCTAAATGTCGAGCCACAGACAATGAGGAGCCAGCCTCTGCTCCTATTAACCCAAAGTGCTGGAAGAACTGCAGGGCAGAAAAACTACATTGCCTGGTAAAAATGTAAATGTCACTTTACAGAGGACAACTAGAATTTGACAGAAAATCCATCGCCTCTTCCAAACACTTTGCGAGCTCTTTTGGGTGCCATGCCGTGGCTTCTTGAGCAAGCAAGGTGGAACACAACTGCTATTTTTCCAGACCCATCTACTCAATCTCCATCTGCAGTCCATTTATCTGTCACTGGATGGGCCTGTCACTGCCACAAGGGCTCCCATTTTAAGAAAGCACCGAAAAAAAGTGAAAGGCAGCCAAGACCTCCTTCCTTTCTCCTCACCAGACAAATTCAGATCCCTAAGATGTTGGCATGGATCCCATTCTCCATGGTCCCCTGGCTAAATCCCAACCAAAGTGGTGTCAGGCTGGGAGTTCCCTGGGCTCCTCTAAATGAAAATGATTTTGTGCAACTGAAATTGAGATCCCATTATCCCAAACTGGATCATTTCCAAGTAGCACAGAAGCCTTCAGCCTGTTTTCTCACCCACTAGGTACCAGCTCCTCCCAAGTAAGTCAATACACTTCACTGGTGTCCTGCAGCAGTGCTGGGGAACAGCTTCAGGGACATCTCAGGGTTTGGAAAGTCCCCAGGGGGAAGAAGCCTGTGATGATTCCTGCGCCATCAAAACTGGACTTTCAGGAGAAAAGCTGAGAGATAGAAATCCACACTTAAGGCCTGGAACAAGCCCTGACTACAACCCTCTGCAAACTTTTTTCCCTCACGGTCTCTAAGGCCTTCTGCCCCATTCCCAGACTGGGTGTTCTGGGTTGGCACAGACCATGTGGGAAACAAAGATCAGAATTCTTCTGAGATATAGGAAATGCTTTTTATCAGAGCTCTACCCAATCCACCCATCCATTAGTCAGTGACTCCCACTGCCTGCCAGACTGCTTTAATTCCTTCTCTGTGAATGCTTCCTGCCTTCAACACCCTGGAAGTTCCTCCTTAGATCAGGTGGAAGTGTCTGAAATAGTTAACTCCCCTGCTGAGGATGCCAAGCTCCATCAGCCATACCAGGGCTCCAAAAAACAACACTCCAGGTATTTTGCACCTGATCTCAACATGCAGCACTCCAGGGCACAGAGGGCTCTCAGAGAAACTCACAGCACTGTGGAAATAACCACAGAGAAAACAACCAGGAGAAGAAATGAGAAAAAGAGATATAAAAAGGAAAGCAGAAAAATGCACACATTTGAGGGCAGGGAAAGCACAAAGAGCAATGTGGAGACGCAGAGCAGCAGAAAGTGAGCAGATGAAATGATATTCACAGAGACCTGGCTATAGGGAAAGAAAAGGGGAGGGAGCCATATAGAGGGGAGAGCACAGATGCAAGGAAAGAGAGCACAGGACGTGGAAGGGAAGGGGGGACTCAGACACGGAGAAAGGGAGGGATCTGGAGGGATTGCCTGATGTCAAATCTGATAGAAAAGAGGATTTATCTGCAAAAATAACCCAGATCTAAGCCACAGCTTCAGAGCAGCTGCGCACACAGCCACAGCACTATTTGCTCTTAAGTAAGAGCAAAAATGAGCTGGTGCAGGTTGCAAGGCAAAGCAGGGTCGTGCCACACCAGGAGGATGCCCATCCCAGGCTGCCCATCAGCCGGGACCGAAACGAAGGGAAGGCAGGGCAAGGGAAAGAAAGGAAGAGAAGGCAAGGGCGAGCAGGGGCGGCGGGTCCGTCCCTGTCCAGGGTGCTGACCAGAGCCCGGCACCTCCAGAGCCGGCCCCCTCTCCTCCTCCTGCCCATCCCCGTCCCAGAGAGCAGGCAGGCAGGCAAAAGCAGTGTGCTTCCCGGAGCGAGCTGAGCAGCGGGGAAAGAAACACACAGTCAGCTACAAATAAAAGATATTCCCCCCATTCCTCTCTCATGCCAGCAATTTCAGCAGCGGCGCCGGGCTTTCTCAGGGCAGCATACATCCAGCAGTAAAGTGTATGCTCACGGCTGGGGAAGTGAATAAGGATAAGGCACCTCTGGAGCAGCATTTTGGACCTGTCTGGAAAGGTCATTGTGTGGATTGGACATCCTCTCCGTGAAGGACAGCCCTCACTCCTCCTTGGGCTAGGCTCTCAGTACCCCTAGCCTGTGTTGTCCTGGATGTGTCTGGGTGCCCTCTGTCCCTGTTGCTGCTACATCCCAGAGACTGAGATGGGAGGATGAACTCACAGCTATCCCACCTGCACCTGATCGGTCCAGATTACATGACCAGGAATTGGCAGTCACACAAGTGCTGTGTGTGTTGGGCCACATTTGCCGCCAGGGAGCTTTTGGTGAGGAGGTTTCACTCCATGGCCTTGATGCTTACAAAAGGCTTGGCCTGAAAAGAGGTCTTAAAACTGCGGTCCACCCACAGGTGGACAGCTGCTCTGTCCACACAGCAATCTGAGCTGTGACTGTGGACTGCCAAGTCATTTCGAAAGACGAAAGGTCTGGTATGGAGCTTGGCCTCCTCTGCTCTCAGCTCCAGGACGTGTCTTTGCCTCTTCCCAAACACATCCTGGCCTCACCAGGCCATTTTTGTTCCAGAGAATTGCAGATCAGCTGCCTCACAGAGGAGAAAGCTGTGCCCAGGACCCTGACAGAGCTGCACAATGGGCATCTACAAATGGTGTTGGCACAGAGTTGCAGAACAAACCTGTCTTTTCATGATCAGCCCGGTACCAGTGCTTTGCTACCAGCAATTGGGTTTTCAATTCTAGCACTGGTAGTCTGGACCAGAACAACATGTTCTAAGAGGCAGCTGGACAAACATCTGACAGAGAGGGTATAAGAGGGCTGGCCCTGCAGCAGGATTAGATAACCTCCTGATAGATCAGCACGTCGCTCACTCTCTGTGATTCTGTGACCAAGTCAGAGTGCACACTTTCCAGTCACACAGATCATTGTGCTACCAGACTAATAACAACACAAACACTTCCTTCCAACACTGAAATCTTGCTTATACTTCACATGTAGCAGGAACCTGACATGGCACGAACATAATTCATGCCATGACCATGTTAACAGCAACCATGTTACATGTCCATGTAACACAATTCTTATAAGCACCTTTCTCCAGATCACCATATGAGGCAAAATGACCTCCAGGGATACAGATGCAGAGCATCAGCTGGCTCCCAACTCTCCTGTGAACCGAGCAAATGAGGGAGCTTTTAATCAACTGGGCCCACATTGCATGAGGGTGTGCTGCCTGTCAGCAAGGCAGCCACATCTTTTGGGACGACCGAAGCCAGGAAAATAAACCAGCAAGAATCGGAACAGGATGTTCACAGTCCCAGGTCAGCCAGGATAAATCAGCTGCCTTGTGGCATCTCCCCCAGCCCTACTCTCCTCACTGTCCTGCGCCCAGCAGCTCACTGGCTGAGTAGCCATCCCTCTCCGGTGGGCCAGTGCCACATGTTTAAGTTGGAACATTATTCTCCAGTTCTATGAAATTGGATTAAGGGTCAGACAATACTGACTGTTATTTACCTTTGATTAAAACCAGCCCTCCTCCCTCCCGGGCCAGAGAGACCAATGTTGCTGTTATTTACTCTGCTGCCAAACCTGGAGTTCAATCCCTGCCCTGCGGCACTCAATAAAAGCCAGCGCAGAGGCGGGGGTGTGCAGCAGGCAGGGCTGAGTGGGTGGAAGGGGAGTGATTATCCAGGCCAGCATGTCCAGTTTGTTTCTTTTGCAGTCAGACTCGGGCTCAGCAAGGACAGGGGTGCTCAAAGTGCCTGCCTCCCTATGTGGCTCACAGGGCTGATAGGAATCCAGCCCTGTTTGCCCCCATGCCTGTCTCTGGTCCTCTGCCCTCAACAAATCCCCACTTCCACACAGCTCCCCTTTGTGTTTATGTCCTTCTTTCTCTCCCTTCCCTCAGCCTCTGCCTTCATCTTCTCCCTGCCAAGACCTCCCTGCCTCCCCTTTCTGCCTTTTCCTCTCTTCTGCTCCCACTCCTTCCCACCCTCTTCCCCCCAGTCCCTTTCTCATTCCTCTCATTCTCCTCCTTCCCTCTCCCCCACTCTCCAAGCCGCTATTCCAGGACAATAGAGCAGATGGCAGGCTGTTTGTTTTATATGTCCCTTTGGAAAATCAGCTCAGCTGTTGAATCTGCGACTTTTGCTAAAAACAGACACCGTCCAATACAGCTGAATGCCAGGGAGAAAGGAGAGGGTGGGGGGGGCCCTGCTCTCCCTACCAGCTGCACCAAGACCCTGTCTGTCTGCACCCCACACCATGCCTTTGGGAAACAAGCCTGTCAGAGAGCCCGGAGAGGAGCTTCTCCCCTGCAGAAAAAACACCATGGCAAGCAGAGAGAGCTTGGCCAACTTCTACAGTCAGCCTCACTCCAGCCAAAGCTGACGGTGATGTGGGAAAGGTGGAGCAGAGTGGAAGGGGAAGACTCTTGTCAGCACATCCATCCTGCTCATTGCCCCAGCCTGCTGCTTCTCCGAGTGCTCATGGAAGCTGAGTTAGGTGGGGTATGCTCAGGCAGAAGACGTAGCACAGAGTAGAAGCTGATGCTCTTTGCCAGCCCCAGATCTCCTCCTGTGCTACTGGGGGAGCCATGAGTGAGAAAGCACCAGCCAGCAGTGAGTGTGTGGAAAGGGGAAGACAGCCCTTGCCTTTTTCCTTCTGGCTTTCCCTTCTTTTTTTTTGAACCCCTAAGCCCCAAGGCACTGGTCATCAGGCCACCATTCATTATTTGCCATCACAGCCATGAAGAGGATGCAGATTTTTTTCTGGTTCTTTCTCTTATCCAAACCACTTGCTTCATCCCTCTCCTCTCCCTTCACATGTGCTTATATCAAACATCTTTCAGATCTTCATGGTATTTCTGGGTGGAAAGGAAACTCTGCTCCTGAACTCTGCCCCTCCCTGGCCCAAAGACCGTCTTCGTCTCCCTGCTTAGAGACGACAATACTGTCTCATCGATCCTGTAAGCCCTCCCCTCCTTCCCCACCCTGTCTCTGCTTGTAAGCAATTCAGAGTAGGCACCCTGTCCAGCACGAAATACAAGCTTGCCTTGGCTCAGAACCAGGGTTGCTGGATTCTCTGCCAGTGCAACTGCTGGATATTCCAGGGCATATCCTCCATCTGATACAACACGGCCAAAGGCACCAGCTGCAGATTCTCTCTGTGCCCCACTTCTGGGGCTGGGATGGGGAAAGCAGGGTTTCAGAATAGCAGCATCTCTCCCCATCCAAATGCCCTGTTTCATCGCACTTCTTTTTCCTACACTGCTAAAATCAACACTGCCTTGTTTTCAAGCAGTGGCAGAAGGGTCAGGGCCAGCAAATCCTGTTTAATTTGTTCTTAAAGTTCACTATGGATCAGATGCAGCTCCCAACAAAACCAAGAGAGGCTTAACCAAGGCACAGTCAGCTGTAAAATCAGAAGAGGCTCCTTAGCCTTGCAAAATCCTGGGAGGCAATTTAAACACAAGAGATAGGCAAGGAGCCCATTCTTGGGGTCTGTAATTAATCACTTACAGTTCAAACAGGGAGAGAGGTAAGTTCCCAGCTTTCTTGGAGTCCAAGCTGGATCAAACAGCAAGGGAAAAAAATCTCAGGCTGTCAAGGAACAGCCTGAAAAAGGCAATGCCATCTGAGCAACAACAGCTCAGTTCTGCACTCCTTTAACCTCCCAGGTATTTAGGCAGAAAGTCCACAGGAAAAATTCCTGCATCAGATGGTGAGAACAGGCACAGTTACTTGAACATTTATGGCACTGCTCTTTTTCCTGGCTTTGCTTATGTCTATGGCAACACTTGCATCCTCTTCAGTGGAGCCACATGACGAGCACTATTTGGCACAGGAGAAAGTTCCAGTTAGTCTGAGATTCCATCTCTGGCACCAACTGCTAGCAGGTTCCTCGAGGAAGAACATAAGGACAGTCCATGCCTCCCTGTGACCATGCACTTACTGAATGGAGTAATCACCTACCCTCCCTCAGCTTTGCATCCATCCCAGGAGTGTGTAGAGCCAGCTGTCAAGTCGGGTTTTTCAGAGATTGAAGACAAAAGAAATTTAACAAATTAATTAAAAGAGCTGCTGGTCCCACTCTGGACTGTCTGGAAAGCCTGCATTGCAAGCAAGGGCAGAAGTATCAAAATTAAGAAGCTAAATCTGTTGTAAGCAAGTGACTATAACATTGATGCAAAGACACTGACTTATCTGGAGTGTTATTAAAAAAAGAAGAGGTTCAGGGCCAACCAAACTGATTTCACCTCTTTCGAGGTGAACTCTGTCTCACAGGCTGCGATCCTCGGTGGCATTGGTGAGCTGCAGTTGCCCTGATCCCAAAAAAACATCCAGAGCTGGGGGGCCAGGCAACACCCCCTTTCCTGCTCTTGCTGGGCAGCCCCCAAACAGCACTTTCAATGCACTGCTAAAATTCCCATGCTCCTCCAAGGCCTCGCTTGGTGGTTTCTTTCCTTCCAATCTCCTTTCTTCCCGTTCCTATTTCTCATCTTTTGACTCCTGTCTAATAAACTGCTCGCCTTTTGAAGGCTGCTTCTTAAGCAAGAAGCCTGGGGAGAGAGCTGAAGGCTGCAATCTGGGTACAAGTTGGGTAAATCCCACAGTGGCTCAGGAAGCTGTTTTTCTTCGGCAGCAGAGCTGTTAAGAGGAGTTGGCACCAGAGACAGAACCATTGTCTAGTGTTGCTATTCTTCTCTCTCCCCTTCAAGTCTTTAGCAACAACTGCATTTTCCCACCTATTTCAACTAACTTCTCTTTCCCCCTAAAGAAAGGATAGTCATTAGCATTTTTTTTGCACTGTCAAATAGGGCTTTTCTTATAAAAATTCTTCTCGCTAAGGGGAAAGTGAAGAAAAGATATTGTTAACATGAAAGCTTTACTTAATATTTTACATTTCAAATACTGTAACTGCCTTTTTTTTTCCCCCTCCTTCTCCTTTTTCTGAATTTTCAGTGTACAGTTTAAACATCATTAATAGTATTGGTTGCTATGGTGTTGGGCAGGCAGAGGTGTCTGTACTTGAAACCTTGAACCACACTTAATGTTGTACAACAGCAGGGTCATGCCAACACCCTTGACTTTGACCCGGTTTTTCCCAGTAAAATATAAAGACCATGTCTCCATTCCTTTTCGTTCTTGGGAGAGTTTTTTTTTTTTTTTCCCCTGCAATGAGAAAAGGAAGTGTGAGCTAGAAAAAGGTAGAGATATATATAAAAAAAAAAAAAAGAAAATACAAATTTAATAGACCCAGCGGAACCTTTCCAAAATCTTTGTTACATCAAGAGAAAGAGAATAAAAAAAGACAGCCCCCTGAAAAGTTTCACATGAGATTGTTTCTCATTTTCCCAAGCAGCTAAACATTTTAATAAACTGGGAAAATGAGACTGTAAAACCACAACATCTGACAGCAAGCCCCAGGGGCAGGAACCATTCCTGAAACTAATTTTAACTCATGTTTTAACGTTGATCAGATTTCATGTGGTGAATGTCCCATTAAGCTGTCTCTCTGTTCTTAGAGAAAACCTGGTTTCTTTTGTCGACTCAGAAGCTATTTTCTTTCCAGCGTATTGTCGTCACAGGCATAGCAGGACTTTTCTGTCATTCATTTCTCTACAGCCCAAGAGATGCCCTGCCCCAGACATCTTCTCATCTGTTCTGTTTCTTTATGAGACAAGACATTTTCCACAAAAGTGGCACTTAACTGCTCCAGCAACGAAGCCCAGTCTTAAACGGGTCCCCATGCAGCCACTCAAGGACTCAACCCATTAAACATCTGATCTTCAGCCATGCAAAAAGGCACCATGTCAATTCAGACCAGCTGAGGCCAGGATCCAAAGCAAGCTTTCAGTTTCTCTGCTTTGCTTTTACCCCAGGGAAGTGAAGCTGCTGTACCAGTTTCCTCACATGAATCGCATTTTGCTCTGACTGTCACCAGGACATCCACAGACACGACCAGCTTTTTAACTCAAAGTCTCTATCAACATCAGCTGAAAATCTGAATGGGGAAAAATGATACATCCAAGTAGTGTAGGTTTCTCTTGAAGACTCATTTCTTCTCACCAAAGCGTATTTCATCTCCTGGTTGAGTTCAAACCCAACAACTTGTGCTGTGGGGCAGGACTTCTTGGGGCTGCATCCCTTTTCCAATAGCTGTGTGTCTGTTTTGTGCCACGTGGATTCTTGGTTGGCGCGGCCGTGTGAGCCAAGGGCTTTGCACAACTCAAGGAATGGTCACTGGCACCAGCTTGCTCCTCTGCCTGCTTAGGATGAGCTTCTAGTTCAAAGGGCCTGTTGTGCAACAGAAGAAAGCAAGGCTGTGTGCTGCTACACCAGCTGACTAAATGCCAGTAAGAATGACCAGGTTGGAAAACAGCTCTACAGGCTCCTGCCTTCTGTTTTTCCAGAAATTAAAGTGCTCGTTCCTTTCTAGATCCCCCTTTGCAGAGGCGGAAGGTCTTTCCGACGCCTTTCCTTTAAACCTCGTGTGCGCTGCGTAGGAGATGCTGGCGCTCGGGGGTGGAAGGAGGTGACAGAGTGGCCAGTTTTCAAAACAGCAAAGCCACAGTGACAGTCGCCTTTGGCTCTTCCAGCCCACCAGCAGCAGGCTTAGTCATATCAGCAGCATCAAAGCGGAGCAGCTCCTTAGAGAAAGGGCATTTGTCCTTTCATCTGGAGATTACAGGATCTCGCACAGATCCCAGCAGTCTGTTTTGAAACGCTCTTTAAAGAGAAATACCTGTTTGTGGCACCACCTGCCATTTAAAGCAGCCACTTTGCCTTCCAGCTTTCCCTGCAACACTCTCCCCCAGCCATTTAACTGTGGATACAAGGACAAAATGATGCCAGAGATCATTCCCCAGCAAGGACCACTGCCCAGCTTTCACACCGGGCACTATACTGAGAACAGGACCCTTCACAAACATGCCAGAAAGCTTGCAACCTATTTGGGACCACTCCTTCCCCCAGTTGCACACAGCAAGGACAGCAGGGAGGCAGAAAGCTGCTATTAGCATCAGGAGGAAAGACCCACAGAGATGAAAAGCTCTTTGCCTTGCTCTTTCCATTCCTTCATGACTTAGTTATTTTGGTTGGGGACAGAAAAGATGATAAAGCTGTAACCTCTAATCCGCTCCTGAGCGCTCTTTCTCCATCTCTTCCTTTCTCCTCTCTTTCAGCCAGTTCTAATCCTTTATGTCTCTTCTCACAGATAGGAGTTGGAGTCTAATCTCAGATGACAGGTTGGTAATTAGAGCAAGAGATTATCCTGACCCCACATCAAGAAGGTAAAAGGAGAGGAATAAAGCAGCACCATACAAGATCAAACCTTCAACATTCAATGCAGGAACCATCCCCATCTCGCTCAGTTTCCTCCTGGCTCCCTTACCCCATGCACTCTCTCTTGTCCCAGCAGAGCAGGGGATTCCTGAATCTTTGTACCTCCTGCCCATCTCCCCTCTGCTGAGCAAGGACTATGCTTTTCCAGGATTCATTCAGCACAGAAATGGTCCCATTTCCCATTTCTATAGACTTTGATTATGCAGAGACTCAGCAGGTCTGTGGCTGCAAAGTGTGGGCAGTAGGGACAGCACAGATAAGCAGGAAGAGGCCCTGCTCAGAGAGTCTGGAGCCACGACATGCTGCCAGCCACCCTCAGCTGGGCACTGGGTACACACACACAGGGCCCTTCTAGTCCAGCAAGAAGCAGCCAGGGCACAGAGCAGCAGCAGCAAGTCCTCATCTCTACCCAGATGCCCAGCAGTCACGATCCAATCCTTGATCTGCCCAGAAGGGATACTGCTCCCATCCCTTGCACCTATCCCAGCATAGATGAGAAGCTCATTCATGTGTCCAGCCCGTCTTATCCATCTTTGGATAAGACCTTGTCTCTTCTCCTGTGTCTCCAGTATTGAGCGAGGACCAAGAAAGCTATCACAGAGCCCAAAAGCCACCATAGAAAAGGTGACATTGGGAGCACCAAGCTTCTTCAGTGTCCCACTCCCTACAGGGGAATAGGTGTCACCAGGATTTGCTGTAGCTGAGGCTCAGGCATCACCAGCCAACAGCCTGCAGGCACCAGGAGGTGTCGGGATAGAGGTGGCAGTGGAGTGATCGAAACCTGCTGGGGAGAAAGCAAAGTAAGGTCAGAGGACAGTTTTTGCACCAGCACACAGCTGGAAGATGGAAGACCTCTCCCTCACGTCCCATTCCACATCAGATGCCTGCCCTGCACCACAGAGCTCAGGACTGGTTGTTCATCCCAAGACATCTTTTCTCAGCAGAGCCTCCCTCTGATACCCAAATCCAGCTCTAGCCCACGGTGCCCAAGCCCACAGCTCACCCTGATCACGGGCAGGGAGATGGGCACTGCACCAGCCCCCGCTACGTGATTCTGTTGATGCTCTTTTCATCACCTAGCTTCTTCCCACCCCTGCTATCTCCAGCCAGGATCTTCCTACCCCTGCTCAGCGAATAACAACTTTAGGTTTGTTCACTCAAAGAGGAGAAGGTAAATCAAAGAACAGTTTTGTTTGCAGTCAGCCTGAAGTGAACCTTTTTCTTTTTTTCCCTTCAGTTTTCTCAGCAAAGCATAAAATGAAAAAGCAAGCAGAATTTCCTTTCCTGAGTTTAAAAGAACATTTCTGCTCCTGTCCCTGAGTTAAAAGGTTAGCTTGTTCAGCCTCAAAATGGGAAATAAACAGCGATACTTCTGGCTTAGGAATTGTCCAAATAAAATGTTTTGAATGCTTCGTTTCTTCCCACTCACCCAAAAAGGTCTGCAAAGTTTATAAGTGTTCACAAACAGCTTAATGCTGGGGTGCCCCTCACCCAATAAGCCACGTGACTGTAAGGTTTCTGTCCCTCCCTGCAGCCCTCCCGAACCCCACTGAGCTGCCTCCCCCTCCCAGTCTGTTGTCTGAGGGCTCACACAGCAGCAACACCCAGAGCACTCATGCCCCATACCTTGAGGGGTCCTCCTGGGGCGAGAAGGGGCCGCTGAGCTCAATGACATTGAGTTTGTTCTCAAACACACCATAGCTGAGGGTGACCTACAAAGCAGTGGTGAGAAAGGAGCAGAGAGGGTGAGGTGAGTTCAGGAGCAAGGAATTTGCTGTGGGTAACAGAGACTCCCATTCTAGTTCTTTCTCTGCTGGCTTAGCCTCTGCCTTCCACATCTCTCCTGTCTTCCTTCCCATGGTGATCCACCCTACTAGTCCTTTGCTAGGCAGACAGAGTGCCATGTCAAAGGCCCTTTCCCAATCAATCATCATTTCTGCTTGTCCTTGTGCCACATTCTCCAGGGATGCCCTCAATCCCCCCGTCACTCCCCATCCATGTACTCCCCACCACTGATCCCAGGGCACTGTGACTGGCAGCTGTGCTGCAGGCAACATCTGCCCCTTATTTCAAGGAAGCATTTGTCAGGAAAGCCTCCCCAGAAGAGCAGATGATTGATTCAATTCACATCAGTGCCATCAGTGGAACCATGTGCCTTTAAGCTCCCCTCCACTTCTCCTTCCTCACACACCTCCCTCTTGCTTCCTTTCCCCTCCTCACCTGATGCATGAGCTGAGAGGTGGGGATGAGCTGCAGGTTCTCCAGGTGGGAGTGGAAGAGTGCATTGGGAATCAGCTGCCCACCGACTTTGCACTCGATGATGTAACCCACGGTGCAGTCATCCGGCAGGCGGATGAGCTCCGAAGTGCTCAGGAAGTTCCTGCCACTGGAAGAGAGTAGGGCTGTGCGGGTTAGGAAGAGGGTAGGCATGCACTTGGGTGGGAGATTACTGAAAACCAGAGTAAATCCTGTAACCAGGCAAGAAATCCCTGAGTTCCACCTGCAAAGATTCAGGAACATGTTTGATCTTTCACCACTCCCAGCCATGCTGCCCCACGAATTGTCAGGTGCTGCCCCTGATCCATACTCAGATCCTTGGTAAGCTGATGCAGAGAGCTGACAGACTTCGCTGAGTCACTTCTCCACCTGTTTGGTGAACTGCACTGAGCCCCTGGGGGTCAGACAAGCCACCACAAGAGAAACAGTGGGAGCACATGGCCAGGTCCAGGGGGAAGAAAAAACAGGACATGCAGCTTGGATAAGCCATCCATGCAATGTAACACTGCATACTTGGCTACCTTTTGATGCCAGGCTAAACCCAATTTCTGTATTGGCAGTAGTTACACAGTATGAAGCACTGTCTACTGTAACAACCCCTAGCCAGTTCCAATGTGTTTTAAGCAGTTCAAAACAACAGTGGCAGACTTTATTCCAGGTTAGGCATTGTCTATCTGCACTTTCATTTTACCCTAGATCACAGATCATCCTCCTGACTGGGTCTACCATAAAATACATCTCATGGGCTTTGGCTAAAGCAGCCACCTGGTGTGGATCAGATCTGTCCTTCTGGGAATGCTCAGATCTGGCTAAGGCTGGCACGGCCAGTGCCTACCAGTGTACAGCCCGTGGTATAACCCAGGGCATCATGGAATACACCATCTTGTTGTAGGCTGGGATAACACAAGACCTTGGGACCTACCTCTGTTCTCCATGCATCAAGCTGAGGAAATGACAGTGGACACCTGAGAAGCCAAAGAGGGTTTGGGGTGAGGGAACAGAAAACTGGCTCAGAAGGGAGGGTAGAGAAAATTGGAAAGAGGCAGATGAAAGGGAGATGAGATAGCCAGATAGGGAAACCACTTAGGAAAAGAATCAGAGGAAGATAAAAGGGATGGGAAGGAGTGTGGGGAGTAACCAAGAGCTTTAAGGAGATGGGGAGAGAGGAGTACATCATCCTATGACCATGCTTGCTGATGTGCCTGCTCTGGCCAGTTTCCAATCAGTTGGCAGACCCACCCACTACATCCTTCCTCCAGTCCCACCTCTTGCAGACGTGCAGCATGTGGCACTCTGCCCCTCTGCAAACACCACAGGCACAAATCCAGGCCTGACGCCGCCAGGAGTTCATGTGCAGCCATGCACATTCCCAAAGGCTCCCCTGCTCCCCAGCTCACCTGGCCCAGGGCACCATCTTCCTTGCCAGCGTGCGGCTGATGCAGAACCCCGCCCCTCCCGTGGCAAACCAGAAGCGCACAGATTTCTGGAGAGAAACACCAGAGAGAATCAGTGGCAGAGCCTCAGACAATACCATACTCCCAGAGATGGGAATGCTGGAAACCTGGCTTTGATGTCAGGACAAGCACAGCCCTATTGTCACCCCAGCCCCCTGACTGCGGCCCACAAGATGGACTTGCCAGCAGTACAACATGGAATTTCACCTCCTCATAACTGGAATGGCCAGCTCCTCCTGCTGGCAGCAACAGGTGGGCTGCCTAGGGCAGGCTTGTGTCCTGTCAGACACGTACCCAAAGGCAGAGCAGCAACGTGGGACTCTGCCCCTTGGATGATCAAATTTAGTCAACACCTACAGCCATGTTCAGACAAGATGGCAAGTTTCCAGCTGTTGCCCATTGCTCCTGGGACATGTATCCTCACAATATTGGGCTAGTTTTGGCTGGGGTAGAGTTAACTTTCTTCACAGTGGCTGGTATGGGGCTGTGTTTTGGATTTGTGCTGAACACGGAGTTGACAACACAAAGATGTTTTGTTATTGCTGAGCAGGGCTTACATAGAGCCAAGGCCTTTTCTGCTTTTCCTACTGACCCACCGGTGAGGAGACAGGGTGCAGGGGAGGCTGGGAGGAAACACTGCCAGGACAAGTGACCCCAGCTGACCAAAGGGATATTCCAGACCATATGATATCATGCTTAGTATATAAAGTCTGGGGAGAAGGAGGAGCAGGGGGAACATTTGGACTGATGGCGTTTGTCTTCCCAAGTCACCATGACACGTGATGGGGCCCTGCTTTCCTGGAGGTGCCTGTACACCTGCCTGCCCGTGGGAAGCAGTGACTTAATTCCTTGTTTTACTCTGCTTGCGTGCATGGCTTTTGCTTTCCCTGTCTTTATCTCAACCCACAAGTTTTCTACCTTTTGCCCTTTCGATTCTCTCCTCACTCCCTCTGATGGGAGAGTGAGGAGTGGCTGCATGGGGCTTGGCTGCTGGCTGGGGTTAAACCACAACAAATGTGAGCCAGAACACCAAAACAACCCACTGCCCCCGCACCACCACCACAGGCTGTACCGTCTGGTTGTTTGGCAGCGTTTCGGAGGCCCAGATGGGTCGGTTCAGGCTGGGTTTGCCCAGGTAAACATCCCACGTCTCCGAGTAGGAGGACAAGAGCTTCAGGAGCACCCGAGGGTTCAGGTAGTTATCATCATCCAAGTGGCAAAACCAGCTGGGGCAGACAGGAAAACACAAAAGTTTGCAGTAAGGAGGGTGCCTTTTGCTCTCAGGGGTCCCCCCCAGGGCAGCCCTGCCTCACCTCAGGCCGCTGGCCAGGAAGGTGTCGAACTCCGCAGCCATCTTGCAGGACAGGGCCTGATGGCTGTGCTCGGCAGAGCAGTTGGTGAAGATCACGCGGCCACCTGCCAGAGGAGGGAAAGCTCAGAGCCAGCCCACTTTGCACGGTCACAGGGAGGACATCTGGGCAGGAGGGAAGGGGTTTGTTCACAGGCAGTCTCCTCATGGCCCCCCAAAAGGCACCCAAGCCCATGGTGACGTGGCTTCCACTCTTCCCCCTACCAGGAGATGCAATCTGGACAAAGCCAAGCAACTTGGCCAAGACCAGGACGCCTGCCATCCACACTTCCACCCTGCCCACTGCCAACCATGATGCAGAGGTTGAGGGGCTCTGTCATGGGCTGCTTCTACCCACAGATGCTTTAAGGCAGACAGCACCCTGCCTCCTGTCAGCTGCGTGCCCTGGGTAAGCCAACTACACCAGATCATCACCACCACAGCTTGGGGCCCTCCCAGGGGACATGGCAAGGGACGTGTTTCAGTGGGCAGCGCTGGTGCAGGAGAGCCAGCCCTCACACCAGGCCCCCCCTCAAGGCCAGGGCAGTTCAGGGGCTGAAGGTGGAGTGGAGAGGTGGTGTCATAGGACAGGTCATTACCCACTCTCCTTTTCAAGGCGTCATCTTCTTCATCAGTGAAGATGTAGGTCTGGGGAAACAAGGAAAAGAGGTTACTCTCAGGGATGGAGCTGCTGCTGTTCCTGGCTCCCCACTTCTTCCTCCCACAGCTGGACACACTCGACACGGTTACCCCACTCCATCCTCTGCTGCTGTACCTGCTCCCAGGCAGCAGTGGAACAGAAGGATAGCTGTCCTCCCCCTTCCTGCAGGGCACAATCCTCAGCGCTTGTGTGGCTTCATTTTCACCCCCATCCCACTGCCTAGGGAACAGAGGACCCATGACACTGAGTGAGGGGGTGAGGTAGCCCTGGATTAGGTGTCAGTGGTAGAAAAATTAAAGCATTGTGGTTAAATTACGCTTGGGTTAAAAGAACATCTGCTTGTGTGTGAACTGTGCACAGCCCCCTGCCACTTTCTGCCCCCTCCTCCTCCTCTTCCTCCACTCCCAGGCCTCTCTAATCCCCCTTGCTGCCATTATGTGGCACATCTCCCCCCCTTCAGAGCCGGGCGAGGATCAGGGCTGGTGGAGAAAAGCTTTCCTCAGGCAGAAAATGAGCTTTCATGAAATGAAAAAGGAGTCGCGAGCCGTAAACAGTCTCCCCACCAGCTGCCCACAGGCTGGTTAAACACAGCACCTGCGTAGGCACAAAGGGAACAAGGCAGGCAGACAACAGCTCCAGGAGCCATCACTGCTCCCAAAGGTTCTGGCAAGGAGACACGAGTCTCTACATCTCCCCACACCCACCCAGCATTTGGGAGGTAGATCCCTCTCTAGAGGACGCAGCAGGAGAAATGTGTACGTGAAAAGAAGGCAACGAAGGACCCTCAGAGATCACCTGGCTCAAGCAGAGACAGCAGGATGGTTCCATGATCTCAGATGGATGAGCTACAGCGCTGGGTGAATTACCCTCCAACAGCAGAGCTGCAGCAATGGAGCATGCACACATTCCTACCCCGCCCCACCAGTAAAGTCTCTTAGTTAAAACCACTTTCAGGGCGCTCATGTGACAAGAAGCAATTAGCTAAGTCTCAGGTAAAGGCACTGCTCTAGGTCAGGGGACCATATCACAACCTTCAGGCAAGGCAGGGATTGTCAGCAGCATAGGATTTCCCTTGCCAGCATGTCAGAGTTAGAAATTTCCACTATGGCAAATATTTTCATCTTAAGAAAAAATAAAATCTGAAACCATTGAAACTTTCTGATATTTAAAAAAAAAAAACCCCAAGAAATATTGTTGCTGGAAATTACTTGCTTACAGATATAAAACCAAGTAGGTATCACGTGCCTAACAAACATCACATTTGATTGACTTAAAATAGCAATCTGCATCTTTTCCAAATTTTCTACTTGTAAAAATATTCTGAGGTTTCCAGTTTTCACTTGATGCGAGATGGGAAACGGTTTTTTTGCAGACATCCAACATGTTTCTGTGGAACCCAAGGATGAAAGTACACTGTCTCCACAGGCAACAGCAGACTGTCCAAAATAACTGGAAAAAGGGAACTATGAGCGTGGCAAGTCTGATTTTTCTGGCTCTTTCAAACTCTGATCTCCATGGCACACCTGGCTGTGCTCAAGAAATGTGAAAGAAGATCACAACAGCACATGCAGCTGCCTCCATCCTCGTCTCTCCATCCCTCACACCCCTGAGGGTGGGAAACCTGGAACAACAGTTGCTGCCAGAGATGAAGCACAGAAAGTATCCCTCCATTATGGAGTGGAGAAGATGTCTGTGCAGGAAAGGATGTCTGCTGGACAGCAGTGCAAGCAGTGATATGGAGCCACTGTGTCAAACAGCTTTTTCTGGCAGCTCTTCATGGACGTAAGAGCCCATGCAATGGATAAACACTAGACTTTGAGACCTCCTCACCCCAAACTGGGGAAATATCCCAGCAATAAAAAACTAGGAAAAGGGAATAAAGATGTGGAACCTGACAACCCAGGGCCATGATCCATCTCCCAGGCTCACAGGGTATCCCTTCTCTGTGAAGAAACCCTCTCCAAAATGCAAACACGTCAGCAGGATTACTGCTGTGTCCTGCACAGAGAACAGATTCAAAATCTGTGGTGCGTTCACGTCACTGAAAATCTGAAAGCCAGTTCAGGATGGGCCATCCAAAGGTTTCATTTCAATTGGCCGGGTGTGTGGGCTTCTAAAAGGAGGGTAAGTGCTAGAACTAGTTCACATTACCAAACAAAATGCCATTTCACACCAGAAATCTGGGCTTATCTCCATCAAGACTTCTGGGGCCAAGAGTGTAAGTCACTCCAAGATTCTGCCCAGCCTAAACAATCATCAGAACTGACACTTCTCTTTAGATTAAGCTTCTGCTGAGGAAAAGGCCTTTTGCTAAAACGACTTTCACATCAACCTCCTGTGGGAAGTTTGTCATGGATCAGTTCTCAAGAGGCAGAGCACGGTCCAGCAAAGAGCACCCACCTCGCACTCCCCCACCTCTCACCAACTGCACGTCTTCAGATTAAACAGAGCAGTTTCAGGGACAATCTCTCTCTCTGAATTTTCTACCCCAACGGAGTCCAACACAGAGGATTTTTAATTCGGCTCCCATACAGTATGTCCTTGCCATCAAAGCCACAGCTGTTCCTGCCTCCTGTTACAGTCACCTAAGCCTGACCTGGGAGGTCTGGGTTGCTTCCTCCAGGAGGAAACCATGCAGGTAATCAGCTCTGAAGCCAGCCTTGGCATCAGCAACATGGCCAGCTGCTAAAACTTCCCCACTGGCCACTGGTGGAGAAATACTCACCGAATTGGTCTCCAGCCATGAGTAAGGGCAAGGGAGACAGCAAGATGCTGGGTCAGCCCTAGGAGGAGGCAGCCTCTGCACATCAGGACTTCTGAGACCTGGATTTCTCCAGGACTGGCTCCTAAAGCCTATGTCTCTCAATAAGGGCTCAATAATAGGAGGTCTGGTGCACTATTCCTGTCCCCACAACAATTAAATGTCCTTTGCGAATTGAAAGCTGTCCTTTTTTTGCTAAGTGAGGTTTTCTATACTGTCAAATTTTCAAAATTAACCCTTTCCTGTAAACTTAAAAAACCCCTTAAGCAGGAATATATTAAAAGAGAAAAGTTTTTGACTTTCACGTACTTCTCTTTACCTCCCTTTCCGCTCCCACTTCCCACTCTCAAAGCTATTTCATTAAAAAAAACAGAAGAAAGACATAGAAAATTGAGGAGGGGGGAGGAAAATACTGAACTTGCAACAAAAATTGGTAAGACTGAAAAAACTCTACTTAAAAATGAGTGACACTCCCACTCTAGCCTTCCTTCCTATTTTCCTGCTCAGTCTGCGTAGCTTTCCCAGAGGCTGGCAGCAGCATGGAAAATTCAACACCTCTCCCCAGGTTTGGACATCACTCGCATGTCAGCGGGGATCAGATGAGTCTGGGGAGCTAGTATCTAATTCCTGTCATCAGCAGAATGGCCAGGCACTGCTTTGGCAAACAAAGGAGGGAAAGGTGAATCGCTCCTTAAAAACCCACTGGGAAGGCCCCACGAGCAACATCCCAATGCCAGTGCAGCCATGTGGTTGGGTTTGGCTTCTCCAAGGAGCTGCTGGGCTGGAGCTGGCCGGAGAGGAGAAGTGCATCTGGAGGAGGAAGAAGCAGGGCATCTCAGATGCTGAGAGGGACACGCAGCCAGGGGAGGAAGCGTGCTCAAAATAGGACACGGCTTCCTGTGACGACCGCAGCAGACCAGACAGTTGCAGCACCATGAAGTGGAAAACCACCCTTACCCAGAAAACCCTGCATTGCTCCGGGCGCTCTCCTACCCAGTACCTCCGCCCCCGTCCCCCTTCCCCGCTGGGGCCTGAATTTGCCTTCTAGGCACCCATCACACACAGGCAGAGGCAAAAAAAACACCCTTCAGGGCAGCCACAGGATTTCTTCTTTCTTGAGGAGCAGCTCTGCGAGGGAGGGAGAAAAGCGCCAGAGCTCTGGGGAGTACTCCTGCCCACCAGTAAGCCAGTCTGCACAGCACCACTAATGTGGTGCCCCACATCAGTTCCTCTAACAGGAAGGAAGCTCTCCAAACTCTGCTTTAGCAAAGGATGGAAACATCGGGGCCCCAGTTAAAAAAAAAAAAATTAAAATCAAAAATACACCCGCGTCACTTCAAGATCATGTACGTGAAAGCATCTGCACAAGAAAGGAAAGGATGGATTATGCTGATGTGCTGGGAAGTGAACAGGGTTGACTACAGGACGTCCTCCAGGAGCCTGCCTGCCTTGTTCTCCTGCCCACTGCACTGCACCTTTCCAGGGCAATGGGTGCCCAGGCACAGTGTAGGCATCCTGACAAAGGGCCAGGGGAGCCTGTCAGCTCCAAACCCAGCAAACTCATGGCACTAGGAGGTAGAAAACCACCATTTCACACAGACACAGGATGGTCTGTGCATTCAGTCTCCTGTGGCATCTCTGCCAGGCTTTCCCATGGAGCAGCAGTGAAACATTTTGCTGGGTAGCATCTCCCTTTGAATGTGAAGTGAGAACTAGAGAAAATGAGGCAAAGTCCTGAGGGGCACTACAATGCCCAGCCTCCCCTTCCTCTGGCTTTTATCCCCTTGCCCTGACACCCCATCCCTGCCCCATTACCAACACCTTCTCTCTAGTCAGAACCCACGCACTCACCTGCTCGCTGGCCTGGGATATCCACGTGTCCAGGAGCAGCTCCATCCTGCTCTGGTGAAACCTCTTGGTTGTCTTCACAGCTATGAAAATGTCCCCAAGGGTCAGGCTTCCCTCAGTCCTGTATCCCTCCGGAGGATGGAGTTCGAGGTCCTTCTGCCCCCTGCCACCAGCTCCCTCTGGGCTCCCTTCGCTCTGTTGCTCTGGCTTCTCCAACATCCCCTCCCCGATCCCTGGGTGCTGGGCTGTTTCCCGAGCCCCACGGTGCCGCATGGAGAGGAGAGCCACACTGGCAAGGAAGACCGCGGCTCCAGAGACACCATGGATGAGCCGACGGCCCATGGCTCCCAAATCGATCCCGCCGCAGCCAGTATCCTACTGAACAAGGACAAGCTCTGCCTGTACCTCCACGCGAAGCCGTCTGCTCTTCTCGAAGCCTCCGAAGGGGCAGGATTAGTCAAGAGCAAGGTCTGAACAGGATGTGGTCAAGGAACAGGGTGGGCAAAGACCAGGAAGCCAAAGAGTCAGCAGGCGTGAAGGATCCCGGTGAAGCAGGGGGGATTTTCACAGACTACGGAGGGCTCAGTGACCCAGCGAGGCAGGGACACACGACGGGAGAACACTCCGAGGAGACGGCACGTGGCTGGCACAGCCTGCCAGGAGGAGAGCGAGCATCCCCGCTCCCGACGGAGAGGCCGAGTGTCCCGGGCTGGGTGTTGAGGGGGCGGCCAAGGAGATCAGAGCCACGAGTGGGAAGCCTGGAGCGAAGGCACCGGCTGCTCAGAAGCCGCCAGCCCACACAGGCGAGCCAGGCGCTCCGGCAGCGCCTCCAGGGACCGGGGGCAGCGTGCGCCGGGACTGCCTCCGCACCTGCTCCCTCCCGCAGCTCTTGCTCCTGCCAGCCCCGGTCCCGCCTCCGGGCACGGGGCGGGGCGCCAGCCCGGGGGAGGAAGGATGGAGAAGGGGGGAGAGCTCCGTGTGGCAGTGGGTTAGCCTCACCAGGGCATCCCCGGTCTGGGACACCGCCAAGGTGACAACCGGCGGATCTGGGAGGAAAAACCTGTTGCTTGATTGTTGTTGATTTCCACGCTTCTCTGTGACAGTCCAGCCCGATCTCTGCAGCCCTGCTCGTCCCGGTGCTCTTGAGAGAGAGGACGGTGACACTGATGTGGGCTCCGGTGAAGACAAGGTGCGGGGTCTTGTATTGTTCTTGGGAAGAACGATTTTTCCCCAGGAATTCCCTCAGCCCCAAACTTTTCCTATGGACACAGGCCTGAATTGCTGCCTTTTAGTCCCAGGCTGCCTCCCCAAAGCAGGATTGTGTGTTCCCTACTGTCCCTCCGGCTGCCACACCCCAGAGTCTCAATCTGGGGTGTGACCTCCACTCCTGACACCCATCTCCCTAAAGCATGACTCTGCTCCTGAAGGTCCCTTTTCCTCTGCCTCCAGCGCTGCAACCCCCACCCTCTGCCCCATCT
Organism: Pachycephala philippinensis; assembly: GCA_013397055.1. Classification (NCBI taxonomy): domain Eukaryota; kingdom Metazoa; phylum Chordata; class Aves; order Passeriformes; genus Pachycephala; species Pachycephala philippinensis. Next base: position 930,395 of record VWZT01007609.1, read on the forward strand.
CACATCCCCACCAGGATGTCCAAGGACATTCTGCTGCCCAGGTGGCTGCAGAACCAGTGACACTCACAGGAACAGGTACACCAGCAACCAAAAGTGTGAGGAAGGGCCTGCTGCCTCCCTTTCAATTGTAGAATCACAGAATGCCTTGGGCTGAAAGGAAGCTGAAAGATGATCCAGTTCCAAGCCCACTGCCATGGGAAGGGACACCTTCCACTAGAGCAGGTTGCTCAGAGCCCCATCAAACCTGGCCTTTAACATTTCTGGGGGAGCACGGGGGAGGGTGTGCAGTGTCACTGCAGAGTTTATATCCCACCCAGTGCCTTGCCCCTGCAGCAGGGCTGAGCTCAGCAACTTGTCCCTTGTGGCTTTTGTGTTGTCCAAGGTGAAGCTTCCCTTTCCCTGGGCAAGGAAAGGGGATGTCCTCTCTCTTTGGAAAACCTCAGAGACCTGCAGGCACAGCAGCAAAGTGGCACCTCCAGCTCCTTCCCCACCCCCTGCCTTCACCACTGGTCTCCCCTGTGCCACCTTCACTTCCAGCCTTCTGGTTACCAACAAGGGATAGGGATATCAGAGACCCTCAAAAAGGTGTGACAGCCCCTCCCAAGGACAAAGACCACCATGGAAGGGAAATTTTGGGGTCAGCACCACAGATCGCTGCACGCTTTTGCTGGTTCAGTTAGATACAGGGTAGGTGACCACGCAGTCCCCTTCACATTACCTGTAGGCCACTTTACAGAGTAGCCAGAGGGGTACAGAGAGACAACCAGCCCAGGAGGGGGGATGACATCCATACCCCCATCTCAGCTTCCCTGTGCAGCAAGCGTGGGGACAGCAGGATGGTAGTGCTCTACATAAGCTGCTGAAATCAGAGCGCCTCCTCAGGGAGCGACAAGCTGTGGGCATCCAATCTCAGCATGCCAAAAAAATAAAAATAAAAAGTAATAAGTCGGGGCCCAGGAGAATTGGCAGGGGTGTGGAATGGCTCCACGTGGAAAAGGGCAACCCGCCCCATGTCAGATCATGGGGCTTTAGAAAAGACGGGCAGGGCAGCCTGCCAGGGTCCCTCTGTTCCACACTCCCACCGTGTGTCCAGCCACAGACACTTCCCAGGCACACAGGGAAGACCTCCCTGCAGGGCTAAACCCGTGTGCTCAGTTTCTCCAGGTCTCAGGCACACTTTCACTCCACCCCTGTCCTTGTCTACGTTTTTCTTTTGTAAGGAAGAAACCACTGAATCCACTTCTTCCTCCTCCTCCCCTGTATTTCTCCAAGTCTCCCGCCTTCCCCTGAAGCAAGAACATCTCCAGAGCATCTCCCATATCCCTTTGGAGGGTCCCTGCAGGTTTTATTTTTAGATCCCTTTGAATACTGATGCTTTCTTACACTGATTAGGGGCACGGGGGGAGTCATTCACCTTCAGGCCTTACATTACTGCAGGGATGTGAACCTGGTGTGACTGGGATTGGTCACATGGCTGGCCACTGCTCCTGAACCAGAAATTAACCTCCCCGAGTGCTCCAGCCACATGCCAGCAGCCTCAGGCACCTGTAAAGGAAGCTTCTATAGCTCCAAGGCACCCTGCAGCACCTCCCAGCTCTGGCTTAGGAGATCATTTGGGAGGCACAGGTGGGACACAGGCACAGGATCATTAGTGATGACCCCAGAAGACATTACAAATACTATTCAAAGCTACCTCGTACAGAGCATGGTGCCAGGAAACTCTGCTGGGGCAGGGGGCCACCGTGGACAGGAATGGTGACTTCCCAGGGTGACACATGTGCCACCTCGACAATCCCCTCCCTGGAGGGAGAAATCTTGCTCTCAGTGACTCTTTGCAGGGGTTTGCACAAGGCTGTTACAGCTGGTAATTGGTGCCCAGGGCTGCTAATTGCATTGTGCCTGTTACCTAACCTGTGACTCATTCCTCCGAGCAGGCAGCCACCCCCCTAGGAGGTAAAAAGAAGGTGGGCTGGGGTGTGCAGGGCAGAGAGGGTCATTTATGTTTGCCCTGGAGGCTTCTGCCCCACTTCTCACCCGTGTCCAGAACAAGTCAAGGCTGGATTTTGAAAGCCTCAGGGGAGAGCAGCTGGATAAAGAGAGAGCCTGGAAGAAGCCTGGGAGCAGGGGAGGCAGTGCTGCCGCTGCTTGGGTAGCTGGGCAGTGCCAACCTGCCTCCAGCAACCTTCCTTTGCCTCCCTATCCCTCTGGTTGAGCACCGATGGCCCAGGGAAGTGCTGGGGGAAGTGACGCTTTGGGAGGGCAGCAAGTGCTGAGCTGGGAGCACAGCCTGACTCCCCAAGGTGGACGGGCTGCTTTTAACCCCCTTCAGCCTAGGCCATAGGGCTGGGGCTGGTTCCCAGTGCCAGCAGGGACAGGAGGAAGTTTCAAGCCCTGAGTCACAGTGCCTGACACACAGTGTTCTCCCTGAATACTCAAGTGCTACTTCCCCCCCCGCCCCTGCCCCGCCCTGCAAAGATGCAAATTCTGATCTCCAAATCCATGACAGGGTGAATGGGAGCTTGTTTTGGGACTTGTCTTCTCATCAGCTCAACAAGAATCCCACTTTGTTTGCCTGCAGGGCAAGCACCCTCCCAGGGGGCTGGCTGTGCCGGGATGCTCAGGCTGCATCCCCTGGAGTGGATGTCACTTGGGAGCTTTCATCTGGAGCCCTGCTGTGTGCCAGCTCCCCCTTCCCTGAGAGAAGAGCTGCATGGCTCCAGGGCAGAGCGAGGACTTTGCTCTACATTTTAGTGACTGCAAGTTAAAATCTTCATTTTCTTTCCTCCCCCCGCTTCACTCTCGTCCTCATAAAAGACACAGGCAACTGGTTTAGAGCCTGAAATAACACCTCACAGGGGACTCCTGAAGATCAGCAAGTTAATCTTTGCTCAGAGCTTCACAAGTGCATGGCACCAGCAGTGCCGAGTCACAGGGCCAAGGAGGACACAGAGAGGAACCGACTCTGGTGCTGGTTGCCCATCTTCTCCCATTGACTCCAGAATCAGCAGACTCTGCCTGACCTCATGAGCCCCCCAGAGCCACAGACATTTTCCACTGGCAAGGAAAGACCACCTACCACCACAATCACCTCTCCACAGCATGGGTATCCCAGCATCCCGTTCCCATGGCATCTGATAACGGTGGCTGCGTAGCAGGATTCAGGACCACACAGCATAAGTGAGCACTGCTGTGGCTACCCAAAGCCTCCATCTTCCCCCTGCCAGAGTCTGAACCCACTCTTGGCCCCATGTCAGGGTGAAAACCCCACTTGCAGGGACACTGTCCCCCTTTCTCCTAGCAGCATGGCTGGGCTCCGTCTCCTTGTTGTCCCCAGGAGGGTGAGGTAGCTGGCTTGTCAGTTCAGGATAACCAGGGCATGGAGGGATGTGAAGCTCTAGGGATCCTGGCCAGACACAATTCAAAACTCAAGTGAGTTTTTCCCTGACTTTCCTAAAGCACCCTGACCAACATCAGTGCTGGGGAGAGGCAAAGGACGGAAAACCAGGTGCCAAGTAGAAAAGGGAGGGGATTTAGTCTGTGGCACACTTAGTCTGTCCTCTCCCCACCCTTCTTGCTGCCCTGCAACAGCAAAGGCAGCCCTGGAGGGCTGGGCACTTGGATCTCACCTAAAGGAGGAGAAAAATATCCTGTCATGCATCACTCATACCTCCCCAGTAACACACAAGCCCACAGCCTGCCACCCATTCCCATTATGAATGGTATTTAATTCTCCTTTACAGGTGGTTTGCCAATAAAAGGCTCCATTAATAATTTACAGGCAATAAAGAGTACAGCTCGTATAAAACGAGGGTTTGTTGCAGCCTTAGTGTCACTCCAGCCGCCGTGGGTCACAGGCATATGAGCCATGCTCCCTGTGCCTTGGGGCCGGAGGCGAGGTAGATGGGAAGAGAGGACCTGGAGCACACAGTGCCGGGCAGGGGAGATGGCGGTGACAGGAGAAGAGCTTCAAACATGTGTGAGAAATGCTCCTACGCAGCCTGATCCCACACAGCTCCCCTACGTTCCCTGTCTGTCAATCTGACCACGTACAAGGGCAGCCCAAGGTGACAGGGAACAGCCCACGAGGGTGGTTTCCACCATGATGGTGGAAGACTTCTTTCCAGTGAAATACAGAAAGCTCAGACAGGGGAGGCACTACATGTTACTCCGTGGCTCTTGGTGGCCCTCAAGGGGACGAGAAAGGCTACCCTGGGGGGCCTTTGCTGCCAGCATCCCCTCAGGGAGGAGGAACACGCTACCTGGAGGGGCTTGGGAAGGCAGGGACCTCTGAGAGCAGCTCTTGGGGGCAATAGGTAGCTCTGCCACTCCCAGCTCAGTCATCACCCTCCTCAATCCACAGCGGGCGCGTTTGCTCCTGGAAGATGCATCCGCGAACCACCTTGGGCAGCTCCTCGGCGTGGCTCCAGGCATGGGGCTCCACGCGGGCCCAGGAGCACGGCAGGGTTTGGAGAGCCCGCTCCACACCCCGGCACACCTTCAGCACCTCCGAGTCCCGCTGGCCCGCCTTTCCCAGCAAGCTCCTGGGGAAAACACAGGGAAAAACGTTACCCTTGGCATGAACAGGTGGGGTGGCAAAACCACCCAGGAACGTCCTCACATGTACAGCAAGGCAATTATTCCCCTCACAGCACTAACCCCAACACACACATCCAGTGCAGAGATCCTTGTTCTGTCTCTGAACAGAGACAAGGGCTTCTCTCTCCTCCCGTGATGCCCTCCATCCATGCCACACCACCTGTCCTCACCTGAGTCCTCTAACGTTCTTCTCAGTGACCTCGACATGGATAACGATGGGGTATATTTCACTCTTAATTAGATCCCTCACACCCTCAACTCCCAGCTCTAGCAGGCAGTGTTTATTCTGGAAAGGAAATAGAATAGATTTACTGATTTAAATGGAGAAAAAATAACCCCAGCCCCTGACAGTTACATTAAATCAAACCCCATACTGTGCAATATCATTGCTTTTCCAATACTAATTCCATTAAAAATGAGATTTATGGACAGCGCCAATAGAGAAGGGGAGAATTAAAGAGCAGGGTCACCCACTCCATCACTGCCAATCCAACCCAAGAGCTCACTGGACCCCTCTCTCAGCCACAGCCCATCTTCACATCCCCTTTGTCATCGCTGTCACCCAGAGCCTCACATATCTGCCCTGAGCAGAGCTACTGCCACCTTGGTGAACATGAGGAATGTGAGAGCAAGGAGGTCACTTCTGAGTATGGCATGTCCCGCTGCCTCCCCCACAAATCCCCATTTGCCATTCATTTTATCTGAGCTCATCAGAGACTCAGGGAAATGTCCATTTCTGCTGCTCCATAACTCCACAGCACTTCGACCTGAAACACTCTCCAAATTACACAGCCCCCAAGCAAGCAGCTCCTTGTCTATCACCACACCGCTCTCCCTCTTCCCCCATTCAGCTGCCCCCTCCTCTCCTCCTGTCTGAATGAGGTGCCCCATCCTGGCCCTTTGTCCCTACACCAAAAGCCTCAGCACCTTCTCCATTGCGTCCCGGATCATGCGGATTCGTCCGCTCTCCCTCTGGTCCTGAGGGGCAGTTCTAGCCACAGGGTAATCCTGAGTGTGGGTTGCACTGGGATCCCCTCCTACCAGCGTCTCTGCAAGCCAAGAAGAGATAGGAAGAGGGAGATGTCAGCCTCTTCTCCCTCTTGCATGGACTTTCTACTTCAGATCCCACACATTTGCTGCTGCACTAGTGATTTTCGGGTTCGGTGTTTACGGATTCTGGAGAGCAAGACTAATTATACAACATCACACATTGGCATGGATCTCCTGCAGCTTTCTGGTAGGGAACAAGCGAGATATCACAGCTGAAGACACCTTGCATGGCAAGAGCAGCACCTTGTGTTGTACCACAGCAGCCTAAGCTGGCTCACAGACATTATCCACCCACTTCTCCACTGCCACACTGTCCCAACCCCTCCCTAACAGAGTATGGCAGAAAAATAACCACTTTATCTTGCCAGGTGGATTTTCTGCAGGGTTTGAGAGCTACACAGGCTTACAGACGGCTCCTGTAAGTGAGCAGCACGGCTGGGGAAGCAAGAGGCGTGGGTGTATCGTGGGAGAGTGGGAGGAAAATGGGGATGAGTTGAAGCTCCTTTTGCTGGTGGCAGCCTGAGCCACCTCCCCTGCTCACAGGCAGTGCCAGGAGAGCAGCAGAGGTGATGCTGTGACAGAGAACTGGGGGCAGAGCTGGCTGTACAGAGCTGCAGCATGGTCAAAGCAAGGACTTTGCACCAGCAGCTGCCCCTGGCACAACACACACGCCCAGACCTGGCTTGGAAGCCACAGCCCCTGCAGCCCAGTGTGGCTGAGGCAGGCACCAGGCTTTCCCTGCCCACCACGCTGCTCTAGGCAGCTGCCCACACTGCCACGGAAACATGAGGAGGGATCATAAAAAGGCTTTTAGCAGCTGTTTGTCCCTAAGACAGCAATAAAATAACATTTTTAGCAGAAGGCATGTTTGGAACTGGGTCCAGAGCATGTTCCAGTAATCCCAGGGCCCAGGTTGGCTGGGCATCCTCTGCCTGGTGGCACAGGTACTTCCCAGGTAGACCTGGATCCTGCAAAGCCATGTTTCCTTTGCAGGCAGCAGACTCCCGTGGAAGATCAAATGAAAATACAGGCAGCAAACGAAAGAGAAATGGCTTGGGGCTCATGGATTATTTTCCTTCCCTCGCAGCAGGCAAAACTGGCAGGGAACAATGGAGTTTTTGCCCTCAGTGTAAATTCCCAGTCGCAGTAAAAGCTTGGAAGCAGGTCCCCATGCAGTGTGAGGCGGACCCTGCAGAGGGCTCAGCAGGACAGGATATATGGCCAAGTCACTCAGCTGAGAAGCCCAGCGGCCAAAATTTTCAGAGCCATCCTTCAGCAAACCAGAGATTTTTCACTACCTCCACCATTACCCCGCAAACAAATAAACCAACTCATTCATCAGTCCTGCAGTTGGCAAAGGGAGACCTCTAAACACCGGGAAAAGAGAGCACTGGAGAAGTGAGGAGGAAGGAGGAAAGAGGGAGTTGTCCTCTCTGAACATTCCCTGTGGGAGAAATGCCCTTTCCCCAGCAGCCTCCTCAGCTGTGTGTCAGCCTCACATCTGCTGGCAGAAGGAAGGGAATAACAGCACTAAGGTTGGATCCTCCCATTCCTGGGCAGGAAGAGCTGGCCTGAAGTCAACCTGCAGATCCCACATCAGCCAGAGTTTTCATCTCTGGGAAGAGCCACCCAGAGCCAGCAAGGCAACGCTACACCACTACCCGCTCAAGGGAAGAGAGAGGATCCCCATGCCTCAGGCGACCAGAATGGAGGGCTGGCTTCCTTGTGGGCCAAAGGGATAGTTAAAAATAGCAGGGAATATCTTGCAGACACTCAGCCCAAAAAAGTGACCTGTTAACAGGTATTACGTGGGAACACTGAGAGATTCCCACACTTACCCACTGAAGAGAGACCTCTCGTGCTTTCCAAGACTCCCATGAGATCATAACTCAAACTTCCAAGAAAAGAGCCAACTCTTCACCAAATTGGACTGAGCAACCACTCACTGCTGCCTACCTGCTGGGCACACGTGGAAGTCCAGGCGAGAGGTGGGCAGGTCCAGCAGGTTCCTGATGAGCCGTGGTGCAATGCAGCTTGGGGACAGCACCACGGGACGGGGTGTCTTGACCACCACAGGGCGCACCAGGCTGTAAGGCTTCAGGCTCATGTCTGGGTCTGGAAGACAGCAATGAAGAAGAGAAAGCCAAAGGTGAGAATACAGGAGACCAGGCCAGCCTACAGCCCATCACATTTTTCTGTACCACCCCCTCATCCTGAATATGGAGGCACCTACCAAACCATCTCATGTCCCAGGAGAGACCCTATCCCGGTTACAACACTCCCTCATGGACAGATACCCTGGATGTAGACCCCCTGCCCATCTTCTGGGACTCCCTTGAGTTACACAGCAGTTTATTCTCCACAAAAAGTTGGATGACCAGGGGACAACTGGGTCTCCAGGGGTGACAGGGCAGGCTCAGGGCAAACAGCTCACCTGAGCAGGGGTCCAGCCACAGCTGCTGAGGGGGCTGTTCTGGGCTCCTCTGTGGTTTGGATTTCACCAAGCGCAGTTGGCCCAAGGCCCGTTTCTTTAGCTGAGGAGAAAGTGAGGGCAATTAGACTGAGAGCACTGACCTTTTCACACACACACAGAACTGGCTGCAGAACACCCTCTGGCAAAAAGGATGGTCACCCTTACAAAAAGCAAGGGATCGGGTCTGCCACCCATTAGGTTCGGTCTGGGAAGTGGGGAGGGGGTAGAAAAGCAGCCACAGAGCAGTAACACTGCCTGGGCTAAAAGCTTTGCTCGTTAACCCATCTGCCACCTCTGTGTGAGCTGGTTTACCAACAGAGTGGGGCAGGGTGCATCTGAGGTGGTGAGGTGGCCATGGACACACACACACGGCTCTCATCACCTGCTTCTTTGGCTTACGTTATTTCTGTGGCCTCTCTGCTGCCCAGGCATCTGGCGCTTCTCCTGGATCTTCAGAAGCTGATGAGCCCTGAAAAGACAGAGAGCTTGCACTCAAGAAACTCCAGAAGCCCCAGGGACCATAGCCTGCTGGGATCCTCTTCACCAATCCCACAGACTTGCAGAAGCATAGGCGTATCAAAGCCCTCACTCAACCTCCCAGTCCCTCAAGGGCTCCCAAACACTACCACACTGGTCCCTATACAAGACTTAGTCATCCCACACCATCGAGAGGCTGGTCTGCACCCGCAGGACTGCTAGGGGATGGTCAGCACAGACAAATGGGGCAGGTACCCCCTGCCTCCCTCCTCACGCTGGTTACCTGCTGTAGTTGGGCACAGTGCCCTTGTCCAGGTCCCGCATGGTGAAGGGATCGACGCGGGAGCAGTACCACTCCAGCCGGCCTTTGTGCATGGTGTCCGTGACGTGCAGGATCTCCCGGCACTTCACGCACAGCGCGTAAGGGTCCGACAGCTCCAGGAGGGACACGTTGGTGCGGACGTAGAACGAGTCTCCAGAACATTTCTTCCCTTCCTCCAGAGCTGCCCGCAGAAGCTGGTATCCTGGAGCATGAAACACGGGTCACCACAGGTGGGGATGCAGTAGACAACAGTCAGCAGTAAGAAAGCCAAGTCCCCAGCACAGTTGTGATGCTATGGGTGCAGAGGAGGCAAACAGACAGAAGGTCTGTACCTCTGTCCCGCAACTCAGAGGATGCACAAGTCACACCAGACAGGGAAAGCTACTGGAGCTATGGCCAAACCCTGTGTCAGATATGGTGGCCTAGGACCAAACAGGAGAGGAGAGAGAATAACTGAGATTTATCTCCAGGTCTGGATGGACGGTCTAGAAAGGGAGGCAGAGAGCTCAGGCTCAAAGGAGACCCAGCTGCCAGCACCTTACCTTCTAGGTCAAGCTGAAAGATGAGACTAGAGGGCTCATCCCAGTGCAGCAGGCTCAGGTAGGCAACCTCCCGTGTGCAGTTCTCCAGGGAAAGCACCTCTTCCTTCAGCGATGGCACCCTCAGCTAGCAAGGACCCGATGCCGTTAGACCTAAGGGCTGGAAGAGCACGCACCCCCCAGGCTCCCTCACCCATCAGGGTTACACAAAAGGTGTTACAGGGCGAGGCAGGTCTGGGAAAAACTGTACCTGAGGGCAAGGCACCCTCAGTCTGCCTCTGGCTCCCTCCTCTGCCTCTGAAGTACCTGCTGCCAGCCATCACCCAGTCTGGATGGTGGGCTGTCGTGAAAGGAAATGTGTGTGTGCACAAACGCGTGTGGGAGCGGGAGCACTAGTTTGTTTTCAGTTGCAGGTGGGATATTAATTCAAGCAGTGCAGCTGTATTTCAAGCGGCATCATTCTTGGCAAAATAAATGCCCTTCCCTCCCTCCAGGAGCTTTCTTCAGAGCAATTATTCTCGATAGCTCAGGAGGGTCACAAAGGCCTGATAAAACTTAGTCCAGAATTGATTACTTTGCAATGGGCATGTGCAGGATGCAGGATGTAAACTGCTCTGAAAAACTACAAGGTGACAAACAACTAAAGGGACACAAAGCCGTACTGGCACCTTAATCGTGTGACTCCTTTTTGTTTCTCCATTCCCACAGCTCAAGGAAGTGTTTCAGAAGGTCTTGGCATTTTTATATGCACAGGTACACTCAAGTGCCATGAGACCTGGGTGGGTGTTTGTGTTGTGTCAAGCTCTAGACAGGGAGCAGTCCTGGAAAATAAGAGAAATGGAGGTGGACTTCAAGCTGGGTAGAGATCAGCTTGCACTGGGGATCACTCCACACTCCTTGCATCATCTCAGGTGCTTTGCAAACCCTCAAAGTGAGCCCATTCCCAGACTCACCTCAATGAGCCGGCACCCTTCCCTGAGTCCTGCTTTTTCAACCCGTGAGCCTGGCTTGACCCACTGGACATAAATTCCTGTCCTGTTCCCTCCAAGGATGGAGATGTCTGCTCCGAGCCTCTTCTCCTGGGGTGAGGGGCTGCTGGGATGACCCACACTAGTGAGCTGTACCACCAGTGACCTGGCAAGGAGAAATGCCAAGTCTGGCAACTGAGGTTTACTTTTCTAAGAGCCAGTCCCCTATGCCTTGTGTCCAGCTACAGGGTCCTTACTGCAGCACAGAGCTTGTGACTCACAGTGCGCCCATCACCAGGGAACACAGACAGAGCTTAAAAAGCCCCACAACCCCTTCTATCCCACCAGTCCCATCACCAAAGCCAACCTGGGCTCCCACAGTCCTTCCCTACCTGGACAGACATGTGTCCAGCTCAGAGCAACATCCCCCCCCCGCCATAACAAATAGGACAGTGCAAAAATTTAAAGTCCTGCTAGGAAGCAAGGACCATAGGATCTCCATTTCTCTCCTCTCCCACTAATGAGAAAGGGCCAGCAATGGGAGGGGCAGAAAGGAAGGGTCTCCCAAATGTGGTCCCTGGCACCACAAAATGTCCCCTCAAGCACCACTACAGAGGGCCCAGCTCAGAAAGCAGCAGTCACCTCCTGGTGACCTCCTTGCGGCTGGAAAGTGTGGACAAGCAGATCTCTGACTTCACCCTGGTGTAGGTGCTGCTGGAAGAAGAGGAGAAGGCCCCCAGAAAGGTTCCAGCAAAACTGCTGCCTAGGAGAGAGCAAAAGGGAGAGGGAGCACTTCACCTGTACTAATGCTGCAGGGAGAGCTCATGTTCTGGGGGTGGCAAGGGTCTGCCATCCTCTCCTGACCATTTTCTAGCATCTGACTGGGAAACAGAGGCTGCAGGAAGGCTTTGAATGGTCACCCTCAAGAAAAGGGTTTCCCACTTTTCCTAAGAACAAGCAAATCTTTGTTCCCTTCATCAGCACTTTGGTCAGAAGGCTGCAGTAGCCAGGGCCACCTGGATGTGCCCAGAGATCACCCACCAGCACCCACCACAGGACCTGCCAGCACCAGGAGCTTCACTCCAGGAGACTTAGAACCCATCACAGCAGATGAAGGGAGTATCCAATAACACTCTCAAGGCAAAGGTATTTCCCTCTTCTATTACCTACTCCCCTCAAAAGCTCCCCACGAGTCAAACAGAGCCGATGCAAATAGCTCCCTGCTCTGCAGAGGAAAAGCCAGCTTTTCCAGCTGCTGTGCCTGACAAGGCACAGGGGATATGAGGGTCCATAGTACCATGCTACAGGTGCAGAGCCCTCACAGTGAGCTGCACAAACCAGAGGTGTGAGGGAGGGTCAGTTGTCCAACCCTTCTCCCCACAGCCACCACTTCTTTTTAGCTAAGCCTGTTGAGGAAAGCCTTGTACCTACCTGTTGCATCTTCCATGCTGCTAAAGGAGCCACAGGACAAGCTACAAAGGAGACACAAAATGGATCTGTAAGGTAGCAGCTTCTCCAAAGATTGTTTGCATCCCATTCTCAGTCTCATCTCCACAGACTTCCCCACCACTCCCAGGCAATTCTGCAGCCACCACACAGCTCCCAGCCAGCCTTTCCACTCAGTTCCCACTTCAAACTCTCTCCTAACCCTCCCAGGCAGCTCTCCCTGGACTCCACAAACCCCACAGAGGAGACAAGCAGCCCCCAGCAATCACCTTTTGTAGGGCATGCACCTCTCTTCCCGCTGCCGACGGAGGATGGAGCCGATGCAGGGAGGGAAGGGGAAGGTGGAAAGGCGGTTGATATCCTTCTCATTGTCGGGAGTCACGTCCTTGGGCAGAGCGAAAGAGACAAGCTTGCTAACACCAACACCCAGCACCACTTCCCCCTCCCTTCCTGCCAGAAGAGAAACAGCTCCTTGGCTCTTTAGGATAACCCACATCCCTCCAAACTCCCAGGGGCACCTTGTTTTCCCAAGCAGATAGCTCAGCTAGAGATCCATGACACTGCCTCCCCATCTTTTTGCAAAGTACAAGCTGTGGGAGCAGTAGCAGATGAAGAGACTACCCAACCCTTGTCCTTGTATTTCTGTTTTAGCCACCACACACCCAGAGGTGTGAGTAACCTGTGGGACTGCCCATTTCAGGGTGCTCTGGGATGACAGTTCAAGGAGTCAAAGGAAAGAACCTGACTCCCTGAAAAACAACACAATGCTGCTACAGGGTTCAAAAGAGCCTGGATTTCTCCTCCAGTATGTGTAGATTAAACAGCATTTTGGGGAGGATAGCATCTTACATGAGGCTGTTGGTTTCTAGGGTGTCATATGGGATGAAGAGTTTTGCTTCCCCCTCTTTCCCATGCTTTGGGGCAGCATTGGCCAGTTTGTTAGAGCTGTGAGAGCAAAGCTTTGCACCCAAGATCTGCTCACACCTTACACACCACCCCACGCCCAGTCTTCCACCAAGTCACAGCCCCACGATGAAGCCACTCCAATGCCTGTGTGCCCTGCCTGAGCAGTGTCTCCGCTGGCCTCAGCTGAGGGCCAGCCTCACGTGGTCAAGCACTCACCATGCTCTGAATGGCTGAATCCCCTGAGAATGGGGTAACAGAAGTCCCCAGAGTATCCATGAGTCCATTCGTAGGGTTGTCTATGAGGCTCCAGGTGCTGCTGAGGTTGGAGCAGAGGGAGTAGGAAGAGCTGCACATCTGGGAGAGAAGGGACTCCATCATCCCATTTGCATCCCCCGGAAATCAGTCCTGACCCCTTTGCCTTCCCTCTTCCCCCTTCTTTCTAGCCACCCTCACCTTGCTGAGGCTGCGGCCGCCTTGGCACCGCTGCAGCTGTGCCTCCAGCGTGCTGTTCAGCCCTTCTGCCTGGCTCAGTTTGCTTAGGAGCTCATCCCGCTCCTCCTCCAGGGCCCGCACACGTTTGCGGTACTGGTCCTTCTCGATCAGGCTCTGGGAGTATTGCAGCTGCACCCCATCACGGCTCTGGATGGCCTGCAAGGAGCCAGACTGAGAGCGAGAAAAGGCACAGAACTGCGCTGCTAACCCACACCTCCCACCCTGGCATGGCTGGACAAGATCCACTGAGGAAGGAGAGGGTATCCAGAGCCCTGTTTCTGCTGGGAGGTGAAAAGCAATTTACCTGGTCCCGCTCCTTCTCGATCTCCTCCAGCTGCAGCAGCACAGTGTTCATACGGTGCTTGTAGAGATCACAGTCCTTCTGCAGCGTCCGGTATTTCACCTGCAGATCTTCCACCTCCTGGAGGTACTGGTAACAGCATGCAATGAGCATTAGCTTTCCTGAAAGTGACTGCTTTACAGCCCCCTCCCTCCCAGGCCCTGCTTGGTGTGCAGGGACAGGGGCAGTGGTGAATGCTCTACCTTATCCCTCAGCTCTTCGGCCCACTGCAGCTCATTCTGCAGGGAGTTGAGTTTCTGACAGAGATCCTGCCGGTCGTCTTGGGCTTCCTTCCAGTCATGCTCCAGGATGTCCAGGAGGATCTGCTCAGAGCCTGGCACTGGGCCCTCACCGGGTGTCTAGGAGGTGAGAGGGTACTGTCACTGCACCACAAGCACCAAGGGAGCAACAGACCAGGGCAGCGACTGGCAGATTAGCACAACTGCCATCATCATCCTGCATCAATCTGCTGTGCACGCCAAGGCACAGAGTCACACTTGTGAGCACAACCAAGAATTACAGGGCTGGAAAAAAGCACCCAGACGCAATGGCAGGCACCACAGCCAAGAAATATGCTCAGAGGATGGGACAGACCAGCCCAAACCAACGATTTCCCCATCTTCCCAGTGGCTATGTAAACAGCACTGGGGGCAGCCCAGGAAAGGAGGTGACCTGGAGCCTGCCCTGCCCTGGCAGGTACCTGCAACATGCCCTGCAGCTCCTGCAGCGATGCTGTGAGCCGCTGGTTCTCAGCCCACAGCTCGGACACGGCGTCGGGGTGGCCCCGCTCCTCGGCCTCGTGCTGGGGCGGTGCAGACGCCTGTTTCCGCAGCAGGCTGCACTCCTCCTCCAGGCTGGAGACTTTGCATTTCAGCTGGTCCACCTGAAACCCAGGGACAAAGCAGTCTGACATACACGGCCCTGAACATCTGCCTTATCAGGAGAGCGAAGCAGAGAAGGTGCTGAGAAAAAAACAGGTCTGGAGGCGAGTAAGGCACAGGAGGCAACCACAGGCAGCCATGTGAAGGAGTATCCTACTGCTGGGCCAAGGTTAGCAGCACAGCTGCACACAAAAGCCTCTCCCTCAGGGAAAGGAGGGAGATGCACTTGCATAAGCTCATTCAGGATCTTCTCTTGGTGCAACAACTTTCTCGCTGCCCTGCGGCATCCACAATGCAGCTGGCCTTGACTGTGGGTGGACATGGGACCTCTCATGTGTGCTGCCAGGGCCAGCAGCTGTGAGTATCTCAAGGACTCCTAGAGCAGCTCAGAAACAAATTCACAGCAGAACAATCCACAGGGGAGGCCACCTCTGGCCTGGGAGGTGTTTGAGGGTCAAGCTGCGGGAGGCTGCCGTGTACTACAGGGGCATCATCATTCCCTGGCCTGGTCTCACACTCCTCCACCAACATGTCACAGCAGAGGTCAGTGACTTTTAAGAATAAGAGAGGTCCTCCCAGACCTCTAATGACTGGTTAGATTGATCAGAGAACCAGTTTCACAGGTAAGTAAGGCTTTGAGAGGAAATGGGGCAGCACAAGCCTATCAAAGCCACCAAGAAGCACTGCCAAAATTGCCGAGGAGGGATTCAGGAACTGAATTACTTCTGTGAATCTGCCCAAAAGACCTAGAAGGACTTTTGGGGACCAGACACTTCTGGACCTCAGAGTCAGGAGGGGAAAGCAAGCTGAGACCCTGCTTCCAGGGGGATTTCTTCAGTGCACAGTTACCTCCAAGTGATTCACCTCCCTGCTCCAAAGAGGCCCAGGGGAGCTGGCACTGGCAGGAATACTGGAAAAAAGGTAGGGGAGGATCCCAGCACTGTCAGAACAGAATGAGGTATGAAAGGTAATCACAAGGCTGTGTGAGAGGTCCCGGCCCAGACTGGTAGGGGGAATGCCAGGAGGCAGCAGAGCACTTAAAAATAAGGGTTATTAATAGGTTCAAGGTAGGGCTGTCCTTGCCCAGGCAGGAAATGGGTGCATGTTTACTGGAGGTGAGAGCTTGGCAGCTGGAGTGCAGTGTCACGAATTCCTTCAGCTATGCAGGGCATGAGTCTAACCAACGTCATGAGAGACATGAGGAGGCGGTGGGGAGTGGCAGGGGGGATGGAGGCTGGGCCAAAAGGCTCCTAAAGCTCAGCAAGGCAGGCTGGGCAGCTCCAGACAGCACACATGCACCCAGCATGGGCGGCTGCACAGCCACCAGCCTCACTAGAGAGAGGAAAACGCAAACCCTTTCAGGGGAAGAAGTAAATACAAACACACAGCTTGACAGAGTGAGCTGCCTGCCACCTGCCTGTGCTGCCAGAGAGCAGAACAGGCAGCACAGGGCAGCCAGCACAGGCAGGAGCACATGGGGCACCTTGTGGTGCCAGCAGCCAGGCTGAGAGTTGGGGGATGCCAGGGAAGGCACCAGCCCTGCCTCTGGCTCCTCTAGGTGATGTACCCTCAACTGCATCAGCTGGCAGGAGCTGGTGATGTATCTCCAGCTGCCCCCGGGCAGTGGTGAGCCTCCTGCACTGTGCCCATGTCTCAGCCCCTCTGCAGGGCACATTGCCATCAAGAGCAGGGCAGGATCCCCAATACACGTCCTGCGTGCCATCAGCTCCTTTACACTCGCAAGCCACCACTGGTGGACATCCGTGTGCGTCCTTCTCGGCCATCAGACCCCCGCCCCGTCCCGCTGCCCACCCTCGTGCTCCCCAGGATCCTACCAGCAGCTGCAGGTCCCTGCTCCGCAGCACGGCCACGTTCTTCTCCTCGCAGAGCTGCGCATAGCGCATGGCCATCATGTAGTTCTCGTCCTTCAGCCTCAGCAGCTCCACGCTGTTGGAGTCCCACTCCTCTCTCAGCCGCTGGCAACGCTCCTGCACCTTCAGGAGCTCCTTCAGCTGCTGCTCCAGCCGGACCTGCTCTTGCTCCAATGCCTGGTTTTTCACCTGGAGCTGGTGTTCCTTCAGCAGGTGCTCTTTCCGTTGAGCTCTCACCTTCTTCACCTCCATCATCAGGAACTGAGTTAGTCCCTCAGGGCCTTCCTCATCTGGGGAGAGACAAAGGAGAACCTGTTCCTGGCTGCTGAAACAGGGGTAGCACCAAGAAACACATTTGCCAAATGCTCTGTTTTCCACTAAAAGGTGACAAGTTCTCCTGCGAGTTTGCAGCCCTTGATGTCCCAGGCTTATGGCACCACAGTCTGTCACATGGGTATACGTGACCTCCTCCCTGCCAGTTCCAGAGTGCAGAACTGTCAGGATTCCTCACACACCGGCAGCAGGAACCTGGTTTTTACGCAGGCACCTGAACTTGCACAGATTTCTGGCCCTTCCCATGCAAGCAGCAGCTGAAGGGGGAACAGAGCACCTGCTCCTACCCAGGATCATAGAGCAGCGCTGGGCTGGTTCCCTCCCCGTGAGCCGTGTGTAGTGCTCTGGGTAGTAAAACTCCAAGGATTCCAGGAAGGCTTCGTAGCCTCGCTTTCCACGGCGCCGAAGGATGTCCATCAGGTAACCTGGAAGAACAGATAAGAGCTAGGATGAATTCCCTGCAAAACAGAGAGAAAACTGTGTAGCCCCATTTCATGATATGAAGATATCATTTCCACCAGTTCCACTTCCATCCACAAAAATGGGAATGGCTAAAGGAGAGGATGGGGTGAGAGCACTGCCCTTGTCTGTGTGCTTGCAGGGGGAGGCCCACAGAGGACCAGAGGGAGGGTCTGGATGCAGAGCACCTCAGAGAACAAAGAAGCTGAGGAAGCAGTGCAGTATGTGTAGCATCCACTGCGTGTCAAAACCAGGTTATCCCCCCAAAGCCCACCCAAGTGGAAGTTTGTGTCTTCTCCCACCTGTCTGGTTGCTCTTGCAAGGGAACCGGCAGGAGTTCAGCACCTCCTCCTCATCCTGCTCGTCTATGACACGGCACTGGCGCAGGTACGGGGTGAGCTTGGCTGGGTTCAGGGAGCGGGTCAGCTGGTGGCGTGCGCTCTCGATCTTCTCCCAGATGGTGTCTTCTTCCTCCTCCTGCTCTGAGAGGCTGCTGGCTTGGAGAGACACATTCTCCACGGCTGGAAGGATAAAAGGAAAGGATAAAACAATGAGGAATGATGGAGGAGCACAGGTAGAAGGCATGAGAGAACAAGAGTTGAGGTATGGTCCTGCAAATGATCCATGAGTCTTGCAAATGGGACTCAGATACATTAGAAAACATTTTACATACAAATGGATCTTTTTATCCAAAATAGATTTATCTAAAATGTATCTATTTATCTAAAATACAGCAGGATCTTGAGTGTCCACCTAGCACCTTGTATATGCAACAGGCAAGTGGTGCATAAGGGAGTTAGAAGCATATGCAGTAGGAAGTCTAGAGAAGATATCATCTTCATCTCTCAAACATTCTTAAACTCCCCGGAAGCATCACACACCTTCCCTTTTGTCCCATCCCTGAGAATGGGAAACTCTCAGGACCAAGAGTTTTCACAGCCTGGGACATGCTTTCTCATACTTGGGGCTGGAGAATATCCAGCAAATGAATCCCTGGCACTGTGCACCAAGCATTGGTGACCAAACAAGTTCTCAAGGGCACCATCCCATAGAGAAATTTGGCAACAGGTACTGGAATCAGCAGGGAATCACACGAGCATATCTTTCATGCATCTTCCACACCGCTGTATGGAGCCCTGAAAACATGTAGCAACAAGGCAAGCACTCTGCCAACCAAAAAAAGCAGGAGAGAACCCCTCAAGTGAATGGGCCAAAACCTCTCAGAGCCATGGTGAACTTGCCCTTACAGTCCTACAAGCTGTGATGGAGCAGGTGTGTGCAATGTGCTCTCTTCCCAGCTATGCATCAACTCCAACAGTGTTATCTATTTTCACTCGAGAAATGAAGTCTCCTTCACAGGCCAGCACAAATCCTTTTAGCTGTCAAGGCAAAGCACAGCAAAGATCTCCTGAGACTTAGAAGCCATCTCTCCTCCAGCATGTGCATGGTTACCTGCAGCTCTGGTGCTGGCATTAAGGCCAGCTTTGGTACCACAGGCACACAAACATCTCCAGGGGCAGGGCAGAGGTTCATGTTCCAGAGGGGAAGGAAATGTCCTAGTCTTTTTCCTTTTCTTTGGAAATTTGGGGGTGGAGTTCTGTTGTTGGTTTTTTTTCTATCTTGTGGTGCAAGTTATATCATGCTACTTCAGACTGACAACCAGCACAACAAAGGAGGGTGGCTGAGAGAGCTGTGCAGAAGTTAATCCTCCAAATACAAACACAGGAGGCTTGGGGTCTGACGGATGAAAGATAGCAGGAACAGAGAATTGCTGACACCACAAAAGACTCCCAAGTGTCTCATTTTCTGCACTGAAGAGTTTAGAAGCCTAAATACAAATACAGATATGGATTGTTCTAAGTCGAATAAAAAGTGTTTCCTGCAGAAATTGAACACTCATTTGAGACTCTTGCCGCACAGACACAAGTATGCTGGAGGACGACGCAACAGCTGGTCACAGAAGTTGAGCTGTTTCAAACTCCACAGCAGATTTATTCCTTTAAGTCAAACTGTTTCTCCAAGAAACTCAAGCCGGCTGTGCAAGCCGCGACCAGCTTCTCGGCAGGCAGGCTCAGCACAGAGGGAAAGGGAAAGGGAGAGGGAGGGAGAGACAGAGAGGGGAGGGGTGGGCAGAAGGTTCCAGAGCCGGCAGCCCCGCTCCCGCCCGGGATACCCCCCTTCCCGCCCGGGATACCCCCCTCCCGCGGCGGGCAGAGGGAGCGCTTCCCTTTCGCCGGGCTGAAGGCGCTCCTCGAGAAATGCCGAGCCGGAGGCCATTCCTGAGGAGGTGGCTGGGGAAGAGGAGAAGAAGCGCAGACATCCCCCACCATCACCGCTCCCGAGCCAGTGCGAAACTCAGGCCCCGGGGCAATGCCGACGAGCAGCCGCCGCCCCCGCGGCCAGGGGGGGCAGCGGGGCTCCGCCGCCCCCGGGACCCCGTTCCCGGCCGGGGGCTCGCCCCTTACCTGCCATCCCCACTCCGGGCGGCTGCTCCCGCTCCCGCTCCCGCTCCGCTCCGCTGCGCTCCGCCGCCTCGGCAGGTGTGTCTGAAGTGCCCTCCCCACCCCGCCGCACTTTCCCAGCCTCTTTCCCTGCCTCCCTCCCTCTCTCTCTTTCCCTCCCTCGTCCAGCCGGCTGGAAAGAAGCCGGTAGCCCCTGGGGCTTTAGAGAGCCTAGCTCTGCCCACCTGCGGGGGTCGCGGGGGTACTCACCGGCGGGGCGGGGGCGGATCCCCTCGGCCACTCCCGGTTTCTGAGAGCCTCCGGCTGCTGCTCACCTGGGCGAGCCGGGGAAGGGTTTTTCTCTGCGTGTGTCTTGTCCTTCTAACCCGCCTCGGTGCCCAGCCCCGGGATGGAGCTGCTCCCCGGAAGGATGTGGCTCGCCAGACACTTCTCTTCCGAAACGCGCCCGGCCTCAGCCCCCGCCAGACCGGCGGGGGAAGGGGGTGCCCGGCTTGTCCAGGACCCTGCCCGGGCAGGATGGGGGTCTCCTCGGGCAAGGTGCAGCCCCCCCGAGCTCTGCTGCAAAGAAGAGATTCATAAGGAGAGGCTTTCTTTGGTTCCAGGGCTGCAGAATTTGTAGTCAGACCACCCGAGTTGTAGGGTTGGTTCTGGATGGAGGGGGGATCCAAGCAAGGGGAAGGAATTGTGAGTGCTGGAAAGATGCCTGATCCAGGCCAAGAAGAGATCCCACAGGCTAGATTTTGGCCCCACTCCTCAGCTGTGTCCGTGGGTGGAACTGGGTGTGGAGACACCCCAGGGCAGTGTGATGGAGATGTACTCCAGGGCATGCAGGGGCTTGCAGCCTGGGCCTGACCCAGCACTGAGTTCCCCAGGCCAGGAGTGGATGCTGGGAAGCCTTCCTCTGGTCCAAGTGGCCACAGCAATCCCAGGAGTGGACCTGTGTGTCCACACAGCATCCCAAAGTGTTTGCACAGGGTACCCTCCACACCTGCCATGTACTCAGCTGCCCAAATCTGCACATACCACTGGACAAAGAGGGCTCTGGAAGAGATGGAATTGGACATCATGGTTCAATCCCAACACCAAGCCTCCCCCTTCAAGGCTAAGATGTTTTTCATTTTCTCTAGCAACCCCATTTCACTCTCATTTCATCATTCTCAGCTGTATCCGACCTCAGTAGCCAGGCTACACAATACAAGAAATTCCCAGTGCAAAATATCAAGCTCATAAGAAATGGGAGTTCCCTGATCCTCCCCAGCCTTGGAGTCAGCCCACGGGGTAGCCCAGAGTACTGCTGTGCATCCCTCCAGGGCTCTGAACACAACAGGAAGGAGCCCTGCATTGCTCCTGCCCCTGCCACCACACTCCCAAAAGGGAGGTGCCCTCAGTACCCCACCACTGCAGCTTCTGGACCCCACCTCAGCATGGAAATCTTTCTCTCCTCATTCGCACAAGTGACAGAGCAGTGGTATGAACTGGGCCCCCTTTCCTAAAGGATTTCTGCTTCACCCAAGTTGAACATCTTAGTTTGTTTCTCCTCCAGGGCCAATGGCAGGGCTCCTGCACTAGTTTCAGTAGGGTGATTTGAGGGAAGGGAGGCTTTAGCAAGACCCTTTCCCCGTGCTGCTAAGTTCTTTTCAAGATCAACCTGAGAGTGTATCTGTGTGATGCACAGAGCACACAGCCTTTTTGTTGCAAAATATGCACAGGTATTGAGCAAACGCCGGGCACACGCACACACGTGGGGCTTTCAGCAAACTGTCCTCAGATGGCATCCATCCCAACAGGCACTGCTTGACACCCTGAGCTCGTGAATTTGTTGTTGACTCTCCCTCCCTGCGAGGGGTCCCGACAGCCCCCTCCCCTCCCTTGTAAGCCCAGCACTGCACAGCCCCCACAGGAAGGGCGCATGGTGACCCAGGACCACCAGCAGCAGGGCACAGCTCCTGTCTCCAGCCCTTACCTCCAGCCAGAGGCATCCAGCTGAGTGATCAAAAGCAAGTACAAGCAAGGCTGCCTGCTGGGAACCCGTTCTGACTCAGGCCATGTCAATTTTTGCCTGCTAGTTATTCTCTCGAAAACAACCCCGGTCTCTCTCTCTCCCTCTGTAGTGAAAAGATTTCCTGAGCCGGATATTATGTGGTGATAGAAGATAAGATCTTCACAATCCTGATAAAAGTCCCAAAGCAAGAGTTGGTTTCTCTCATTCACACACAGAGGAGACAAACTCAAGGCTGATGACAAAGAAATCCTCTTCCTCCACCCACCCTGACCCCACGGGCAGTGGCTGCACTGCTTTGTGACTCAGAGCACTCAGACATCAGACAGAGCAGGCCCCACATCAAGAGCAGCTAAAGAAATATCTTCACCCTAGGTTGCCCACGGAAGAGTCTCAGACATCCAAGTCCAGGGAAAAATAAATAATTCAATAATTGACTGGTATGGCAATAAGGGCAGGTCCTTAGACTGACTAAGTGACTAATTTCCTTAATATTTTTACAAGCTCCATTACCTGTTCTCCTTCACGGAGGCTCTCTGAGCTTGGCAGGTACTCCAGGAGCAAGAAGACCACCCCTGGCTCTGGGCTGGGTAGCTGATCCCAACAGATCAGACAGATAGCTCCTGAGAGGAAGAATACATTCCATGCCTGTTTTTTGGCCAGGGTGTGGAGGCACAGGGATGCAAAGCTCATGCTTTGGAGGGAAGCTGCAGTTGTATCAGACAACCCCAGTTGTCTGGGGATTGGAGATACACAGTCCCACCAGACTGTCCATGCTCATAGCCAGGTATTACATGTCCAAAATAGCTTGTTACTATTAAGTAGCAGTTACTTTTGTGCTGGCACACTTGAGTTCACACTAGGAATGACACTGGGGTGTTTGGATGGGATTTTTTTATTCTTGGATTGTTGGTTTGCTTTGTTGTTTTGTTTTTTTTTTCAAATCCTAACCAAAACAGTCACACTGGTAAAACTTTCCAAGCCACACTGGCTCACACAGGAAATCTATAACAAGCTCGCAAATGGTGAACCACGTGTCCTTTCCACCACCAGAGGAGGGGCTTAGCACACATGGCCCACAGAGTGTGGCAGGCTGCTGGGTTTTCTGCAGGACCTTGCGGTGTGGGGTGACCGATGGCACCAAGAGGTCAGTGGGATCCCTCCGAGGCGAGTGAGCCCCTGCTGTGGAGAGCTGGGCTGGAAATGCCTCAGCACTGCATTGTTTGCCCCGGCCTGGAAACAGCTTTAGGAAGGTCTGAGGCGGGGCAGGAATTCAATAAATTCCTGACTGTGCGGCTAAAATGGCATTGGTACAAAGCTCAAGCTCTGGTTACAGATGGTGAGCTGGGTGCTCTGTAAAGTCTTGCCCTGTGTTTTGGGAAGCACAGTAAATTTACAAAGCTCCCATGAAACTGCCTGCCTGCACAGTGTCCAGAATGTGAGCCAGTCAGAACATCTTCAATGATATATTTCTTGCTTGGTCCTTCTTTCCCCCACCCCCCAATCAAAATAAGCTATTCTTCTTGCAGTCTGGTGATTTGCAGAGATGTACAGCTTCCATTGAAGTTTTAGGGGGAGGTTTGCTAAGGTCTGCAGGGTGATCTCCCAAGTCAGGCTGAGGAAGTGAGTTTGAAATAACCCCCCTAATAATAAAAACTTCCACCCTGCAATAGCTGTCCCAGCACTATTTGGTGTCGTGAAAAAACTCTCCACAGTTTCTGTTCCTGTGTGGAACAAAGCAAATGCCAAAAACACAGAAGAACTTGTGAAACAGAATTATCGACTCCAACCTGATCTAATTGGCTCATACACTGCTTCACGCCGGATTAGTTAACACACACGGTAAAAAAAGCCTTTTCCTCACAACACTCATCAGATTCAGTGTTTATATTAACAGCCTTTGCAAGGACTTTGACTACCTGCTCTTTTCCCCCGCACTTTTAATAGCAGATGTAACACTGCTGCAGCACAGTGACAGTGGCTTATTCCCTTCACAGTAGTGGTTGCAGAAGGGAGGAGGAATGAGGTCCCCCCTCAAAAACTGAGTGGCCTTTAGAGCAGGAAGGAAATGCGTGTATCTGTGTGGAGATAGCAAAACAAGCAAATATTTCCTTCAGCATTCCTCCCCCTCACCACACGAACACACCCATTGCCTGGAGCTACAGGCAGCAAAAGCATGTGGGAGCCTTTTGGTAAGGTGTTGGCAACAAATCTCTGTCCTCATTAGGGCACCAGAGGTGTGCAGGGTGGCAAGGAAGACCTGAATTAGAGCAGAATGACAGGATTAGAGTCACTGGGATGAGCTGTCTCGCTCCAAAGCTGCCCAGCTGCCCCTGGCAAAGGGGCTCCAACTCAGCAGTTGCTTTATTCTTAAACCATTACACCTGTGGGATTAGTCACAGCTTTTTTCCCCTCTCTCTCCAGAATGTAAGCCGACCAAGGGTGCCTCTCACTGCTCATTGTGAACCCAGTCTGGTTGGTCACCCTTTGCAAGAGGACCATTAAAGTCTGCCCTCAGCTGCGTAAGAAGGGTCTGAACAGTGACAGCACAGAGGTTACACTGAATACAGGGGAGCAGTCTGCTCTCCCCAGATATGACCCTCTCTGTTTAGAAACTGGGAGTGAATTCTGCTCTCCAACAAAGGGGCCACCTTTGTTTTTTACTGGTGTTCGTGCAAGCAGAATTTGTTTCTCAGGGAGAAGAACCACACGGACTGAGGGTGTACCCACAAAGAGTGGCTACCTGCTTTGAGAAGAAAACAAATTACTGTGTAAGAGGAGAGGTGATGGGGAATGGAGCCTGGAGAAGGAACAGCAAGAAGCAGCTCGCCAAACCCAGCCCGTTGTGCTCCTTGCACGCCAAGGCTGCAGCCACCAGAGGTCAATGTGACCACACCAACCTCACCCAGCCGCTGGGTGCTGCACAGAGCCCCTTTGAAACTGGGACATCAAACACAAACATGAAGTAGTGTTTTACACCACTTAGGACGTAATTTTGGGGCAGATTTGCATGTAGACCAACAGTCAAAGCATTAATCACAATATGACCTCAGCATTATCCTGGGGAATAAAAGAGCTTGGGAATGACAGTGTCCCCAGTTAGCATCCTGCAAGCCCACTGAATTGAGACTCTTACTTCTCTGTGGACCCCACAAGTGCTCCTGACACCCTCGGCATGTCTCATGCTGCTGGTTTCAGTGTCACTCAGGTATTCTCACCTGCCTTGGTAGCAGGAAAGGGGTGGAAATGGGCAATCTGTGCTTCCCTGAGTCCCACTTCTGCTTTCTGGGATATAGGTCTGTCATAGTGAATGAGGTCTGCCCCAGAACCAGGCAGGCTGGATAAAACAAGTAGCTGACCTGCAGCCAGAGGAAGGCAAATGGGTTAAACGAGCAGGGTCATCAGTCTGGGTTAGAAGTCAGAGAGTGAAGATGAGACTGCAGAACAGAAATCAATATGTCTAGATAGCTTTGTAAAAGCCAGTCATTCCACTGTGCTCCCACATTCTCCTCTCTATCTCCCCTATGCCCTCCCCTAGACCTCCTCAAACAGTCACTGAGGAGCCCTTTTCAGCCTGGCCTCCCAACCCCTTCATCATCTGTGTGGACACCCACCCAGTCAGAGCAAACAAAACACTCCTATTCCACCTCCAGCAGAGCTCACGCCTTGTGGGATGGACAAGTTTCCCCAGACAGTACAGAGTATCTTCTCCAAGAAGACTCCACTGCACTCCAGGATCATCGGTGACCCCCTCTACAAGGCCAGCTGCCCAGACCAAGCATGTTTCCACCATCTCCCAGGAATATTAACTGAGGATGGGAGCAAAGAGAGACTAAGAGGCAAACCCTGGCTTGTCTTTGCAGGGCAGATGAAGGCAAAGACACTGAGATAGTGAGAAGAACCAGCTCAGATGTCATCATAGAGATGAGCAAACTGTACGTGAGCAGTTTGAATTTAGAAGAACAAATTGTCACCAAGACATCAGCTGCTTAGCTGGGAGCTCTGCTCGCCCCACTTCAGAAATACTCTGAGTGCTTCAACAGGAGGAAAGGAAGAAGCATAGATAGAAAACACCTCTTCCATCTTCCCTTCATCTTCTCTGAGGTGATCCAAGCCCTGTATGGCTCCTCTCGTGAGCTGGTACATAAACATGCCCCAGGGTGTTCAGCTGCCAGGGTCCCTGAGTCACTGTCAGGCTGAGACTGGCCAGATGCTGATGGAGGAGAGCCAGGAGGGGTGATACCATCCCACAACGCTCATTTTACTAAACATGTGCCATATCAGAGAAAGGGACAGATCAGGACTATATTAGGACCTTTTCCTCTTGGCTGGAGAGCAAACCTGTCCAGGACATGAGCAGGGGAAGGAGCTGAGTACATGCTGACAGCACAAAGCCTCTGCAGAGAGGGCAGAGAACAGCCAAGGGCTACCATCACTTGTAACACTGCTCCAGAGCCATAGGGTGTCACCACCCCACCAGCCAACCCCTTGGGGAAGGAGGTGCTTGGGCAAAGCCCAAATGCTTTGGGTCAGCCTGGCCTTAAACTGGAGCCCTTGGAAAGGGAAGGATATGGGGAGCCAAGGGCTGTGCCTGTTCCTGCCACGCAGACCTGCCAGCGCTCCTTGCTTCTGACTGCAAGGCCCTTCCCAAGACCTTTCATGGAACGGCTTTAAAATGACAGAGAGCAGGTTTAGATTAGATATAGGAAGAAATTCTTAACTGTGAGGGTGGTGAGACACTGGAACTGGTTGCCCAGAGAAACAGTGGATGCCCCATCGCTAGAAGTGTTGAAGGCCAGACTGGATGGGGCTCTCAGCAGCCTGGTCTAGTGGAAGGTGTCCACGCACATGGCAAGGGGGTTGGAACTGGATGAACTTTAAGGTCCCTTCCAACCCAAACAATTTTATTATTCAGTGATTCTGTGACCTACACTGCACCCAGCTATTCTTATCCTGCAGCTGGCTGGAGATCGCTGCTGCACTGAGCCAGGCCTAGGCTTACTTGTGGGACTGCAAAGGGGCTATAACTCCCCTCTGCTCCTGGTAATGCTGCCTAATGGTGTGTCCTCCAGGCTATCCACCAGAGGTGGCACAGAGCACCCCTCAACCCACGCTCAGCTTGAGCCAAGGACTACAAACCAAAGCTGAGACGTGATAAATTCAGTACAGATGTGACCTAAGCCAGAGCAGTATGGTGCCAGAGGTGAAGACAGGATCATGGCATCCTGGACCTCATTTCCTCCTCCGCATACCACCACGGCCACACCAGATGCCCTGCAGGATGTGACCCTAGATAACATGGGAGGTCTCCAGCCCTTCTGGCGGCTGTATGGGATCTGTTCTGGAGCCATCATGGCTGAACAGGCACCCTCCCCTAAACACTCCTCCATGCCTGGGGTTCCCAGAGCTCCCCATTCCTCTGTCCTGAAGCCAAAACACCCAGCTACCTCCTTGTCTTGTCCTGAGTGGGTCTTTGCCCTTTAGACCATCCCACAGAGACCAGCATCAGCCAGAGACAACAAGAGGAATCAGAGCCTGGTGTGTAGCAGGAGCTGTCTCTCACTTCCCAGGAAGCTAACCACAGTCTCTCCCCTAGACCAGAGTCTCACAAGGCCCCAGAATGCAATCCTAGCCCTCCCTGGAGCTGGATGCCCATTTTCCCTGCAAAGAAGTCACACCCTGCCACATAGATACAATCCCTGGGCTAAGAGTCACAGACAGTCGCTTGCTGGAGCCCGCCCAAGAGCAATGAGCTTTCCAAGTCCTTTCCCTTTCTTGGGGGTCTGGTAGTCACATAAACAGGAAGAGCCTGGCCCTCTCCCTCCCCCTTCCAGGGCTCTGCCTCCCTCCCCTGCTCTGCGGCGGGCGCCGGCGTGATGCAAGCCCCAGCGCTGGGCTGCTTGCCCCCCTCGGGAGGAGATGCCGGCTGGCCCCTGACCTCCAGGCTCCGCATTTCCTGTGGCAGCCGAGGAGGGAGACGAGGCCCCTTCTTCCAGACGCTGGCGCTGGGCGTAAAGGGGCCTCTGTGGGCCAGCCTGCGGGGGAAAAGGAAAGGTCATGGCGGTCCTTGCCTGCAGCAGCCCGAGGTCGGAGGAGGCAAAGATGCCAGCAGCCCCGGTGGAGGTGGGAGCATCGCTGGGACAGAGGCGTCCAGCCTAAATGACAGGGCGAGGGCCGCGCTCCCGCCCAGCCCTGCAGCCAGCTCTCCAAACCCTTCTTTATCTCCTGGCATTTATTTTTAAAAGCTTTGTGGCCTTCTCTCCTAAAACCAAAGGCAGCCGCACCAGGTCTGGGCTGCTGCCCAGGAGGGACTAGAGCTGGTGCCTGCAGGAGGAGGGTGCAGCTGCAGAGCCCAGTGCTGTTAACCCTCAGCAAGCTAAACCCAGCTGCAGGAATTGGTGCCCATCCTAAAATTAAAAAGCTGGACTGTTGCCTAGGAGGGTGTTATCCCTTTCCCCCAGGTCCCTCTAGGGAGGACCAAGCTGAGACAGGCATCCCCCACCCCTGCACACATCTCCCGTGGGTCATGACAGGGAACAGGACTGAGATCTGCAGAGGGAACCAGGAAGAAGAACAGAGCCTTGCTGAAGGCATTCAGTTTGAGATGAATATCCCTGTCTCTGGGGTCCCCGTTCATGCTGTGCAAGCCCAGGATGCTGGCCAGATGTGATGCCCGCTCTTCACGACCTGGCAAGAGGTGCCGGATGCCTGGGTTGAGCAGGGAGGAGGGATGGCATCCCGGATGGAAACCTCTGGTATGCCTCTGCAATGATCTCCACTCTGCCCTGGAATGTGCCGGCCAGCAGCATGTGGGAAAGTGGAGGCAGCAGAGACCTTGGATGTGTCAGCTCCCCGGCTGAGTAAACAAGAGGAGCCCTGGCAAGCGTTCAGCCCCAAGTATCCAAGACCTTGAAAAAAGGGGGCTGGAAACAGGGAGGTTCTTCTGTCCCCTTCTTGCTCAACCTTTGCAAAATATGTCCTAACCTCTCTCCTACCTCAGGTGCTAACGCCACCTCCCCGTATCCCTAGCAAGTCTGGAGAAGAAGTGTGGGGAGAGACTCTCCCTGCGGAGTTTCCAGCACCATGCTGTTAGATCTAACATCCGGGAGAGACACTGCCTCAAAAGGAGGGTCTGGAGAAGAAAGAGCTAGGATAAAAGGATTTATCACCCCCTACCATGCACACATATCCATGCCCCTCGGCAGTCTCCCAGACAGCAGGGAGCACAGAGCATGGAGAGAGCTTCCACCAGCACTACTGGCACTGCCTCGGGGAGCACAGTGACAGCCAGGACAGGGGCACAGTACAGCTCCCAGATAAACACCTTCCCAGCCCCACCTGGGGACATTCCCACTGCAGGGTGCAAGCTCCAGCCACACTCCAGGTTTCAGAGGCTCAAGAGAGGCTGACAGTGCATTCCCCAGTGCTGGCTGGAAAGGTGTTCCCACCACTCTTCAGGTTGTCAGCATTGCCCCCCTTGTCTCCTCTATAAAGTGTACCCACTGTGAGTCAGCCCCTCATCCGCTCTCCACCCAGGCAGAGGAACCTGGAGAAGAGGGGTGGGCTGGGGAAGGTCCCCCCACATCCCACCAGTGGAGCCCACCATCTCCTGGGGGCTGAACTCCTGCAGCAGTGGCGCTAGGAGGTTGTGCCTTCTGGCCACCGTCCCATGTCCCCTATCGCTCCTCGGCAGGCGCAGACTCCCAGAGAATGAGCCATTGTTCCCCAGCCCTGCAGCCTCTTCCTGTCCCTGTAGGGCTGTGAGACAAACAAAAGCAGAGCCAGACGCCATGGGGAGGAGGCTGGATCTGCTCCCCTCCTCCAGATCCCGCAGCAACCCCACAGGCAGGCAGACGGATGCCCGCCTTGGGGGAATGGGCAGGGACACCCCTATTTTTAGCTGTTTCTGCATCCCCACCCCCTTCCTTCCGTGGGCCAAAAATACTTGGGCTGGATGGACAGGCAAAGTCATTAGGATAAAAGAGTTGTCCAGGCCTTGTGTCCAACCACTCCCCTGGCTTTCACCTCTTCCCTTTGACCAGAACAGGTTCCCCAAGCATGGTCTCCCACTCCCAACATGGATGACTTACCTCTTCATCTCCATTCCCTATATCCCCATATCCTCTGTCTGTACATTGTACCCTTCCTCACCCCCTCATCCCGCTCCTCCTCTGCTCTGTGGGTGCATCTCCCATTCCTTGATGGTCCCCCCTCCCATGCCACACCACCCCTGGAGACCTACTCCCTTCCCTTGAAATCCCCCAGCTCCTCCTTTCCCCAAAACACCTTTCTGCACCTCCTCATGCAATTCATTTCCAAAAGGCTCTTTCTTCCCAAAGGCCCAGAGTTTCCTGCTCCTCACCCCATCCCCTCCTTCCCCACCGCATCCCTCCTACCCTCACCATCTCCCCCTTTCTCTCCCCACCCCAACACCCTCCATCCCAGCCCCTTTCAGCCTGCACAGGCTTTAAACTCCTGTAGATGTGCTCCCCCTCCTTGTCCTGCCAAGGGAACATATTTGAGGGAGAGCAAAGAGACTCCCAGATGCCCCTGCACACAGAGAGCTGCTTCTCCAAGCACCAAATTTATATCTAAGCCCTCCCCCCAGTCCCTCCTGCATTGACTTTACAAGGTCTATGAAGAAGAACTGGAGAATCAAGTATGGGGTTCTTCTGGGGAGATGTAGTCTACATACATAAATATATATCTTTATATTTACATCTCCTTTCCTAGCACACGGAATCACTGAAGTGTTTCCAGGCCACAGGCAGCTGTTCCTGGATTACTTCTGGTTTATGCAACATGCTCCCTCCCCCTCCCAGCTATGTCCCAAACCCCCCTTCCCTCTCCTCTGTGCCCATGTAAAACTCGGAGGGAGAGCATAGATCAGGGTCTGTCCTGGGGTCTGTCCCTCCATCCTCTCACCCACAGGACCCACAGCAGCCCTACAGCACCCCACATCCCTGGCCAGCAGACAGGACTAGCATACCAGGAGAAAGCTGGGGAGTGTGGGGGGAGGAAGAAAGACGAAAATATTTGGGATAGGAGGAGATGGGCAGAGGGAGGGAGGCAGCCCGCCAACAAGCCTGAGAACTCATCCGTACCTCCTCCTGGGCTTTGGCAAACCCTGAGGCTTTGAGTTCCCAGCCCTGCTCCCAGGGGAAAAGCACACACTCCCCCCTTTGCAAATCCCACAAGCAGGACGTGGTCAGTCCCATTCCTTCGGCCTCCCACTGCTCCAGCAGAGGGGAGCTGGAGGAGTTGGTGGGGGAAGTTAGAAATGGGTGTTTCCAGGGTTATCCACCCCACTTCTAGCATGAGTGGGTCTAACCCAGTGCTGCTGCCTGCCGGGTGGTGCTCACCACAACCCCCCCGCTCTCCTTCCCCAAGGCAACACAATGATTCTGGGAACCAGACCACTCCAGTCCCTTTCCCTGCTTATCTCAAAGGCAACAGGCACAGTGTGGGGGACTCAGCACGGGCCCAAAAACGGGTTGAGCCTGGCCAAGCACATGTCTGGGGGTTCAGCCAGAGGAGAAATCACCCCAGTGGAGAAACTATAGGGCATGAGGGATCCAGTGCCTACAAAGCCAGAACTGGCATCAGACCAGGGATGCTCTTGGCAAGACGCTGGGTGCTTACACCTATCCCTTGCCCCAGGGTGTCACCTCCTGCCACCACTCTGGCTTGCTCACCCTAAAACCAGCTTTGCCTTCAGCTCAGCCCCAGGGCAGCGAGACATGGACTGGAGGCAGCACCGAGGGCCATGGGTTGGGAGCAGGGAGGAGGGACCTGACAGCACCAGGGTGAGGGGGAGCTGGATGAGGCCATGCCAGGTGGGGCAAGGGAGCTCTCTGCACCCCATCCCCATCATAGCAGGGTTCTGTCCCCCACCCCACTGCTGGCAGTAATCCCCATACCCATGTGGTATGCGCCCTCACGGCCTAGAGGAGAATGGAAACATCTGGAAGTCACCTGCAAACGAGCAGCACTTCCAGTTAATGAGGAAATATGAGCTGGAGACCCTGGGCAGCAACAGGATATCTGCTTCTTGTGCACTGAGTGAGGCACCCCCTTCCCACCAAGCCCCCTGCCTGCCCTCCTTCTTCAGGAAGTTTCCAGCACTGCTTATTGTGCTCTTGGAGCTCCGTCCCTGGAAATTTCCTGGGGAAGGAGGGCAGGTGGCAAGGCAGCAAGCAGAAATGACAGGGAATACAAACCCAGGGATGAGCACCCTATCCACAAGCTGGGATGCCTTCATCACCTTCCCTTGGCTTCCCCCAGGCAGTGGGAAAAGGGAGTAGGGGGATTTTTCTTTACTGGAGGGGAGTCCTGTATCAGCCTCCTTCAGGCATTGGGTCTGCCAGCAGAAGGCTCTGCAAAGTGAGATAGGATGAAGGACTGAGCACCGGGAAGTGTGGGGCAGAGATCTCAGCCCCCCCCACATCCATCCATTCCTCTCTCCCTCCCCATCACACTCAGTCACCAGTAAGACCTCAACCCCGTGTTGGAGGGATGAGTGCTGGGAAGATGAGGGGATGCAATTTGCACAGCCCCGTCTTTGATGTTGTGGTAGTCAAAGCAAATCCTCATCTGGGAAAGCTGCCGGGCCACTTGTCTGCTCCATGATAAGCCCAGTGGCCGGTCTCTCTGTCATGGTGAGACTGGTACTGCTGCCTGGGGCTTAGGGTTACAGCTGGGATGAAAGGTTGGGGTGACTGAAGGTAAATGAGCTGGGCTGGGAGGGGTCCAGGCATAAGCTCCTGCCCAGGGCACCCATGGGTGGTACCGTGACTCTGCAGCACTGTCCAGCCTCACAGCCACCTCTCATTTATCAGCCAAGGTGGATAAATAGAATGAGAAGCAGGATTGTGTGGACTGACTTTCCAGGCTGTTGTATATGAAAGAAGGGGGTGTAACCAAGCAGCCAGAGGCCAGGATGAGTACTGAGACCTGGAGCTGGCACATACCCTGACCCTGGAGGTCTCCAAAGTACTTCAGTGCTAGACCTAGAAGTACAAAAGTCAGAGCTTGGCTGGCATGGCTGCAAGACCACAGGTTTGGGGAAGGGTGCTGAAGAGAAGGGATTTCTAGATGCTTTCCTGGAAATGAAGCCCATCCTGGCCCGGAGCACAGAGATGGTTGGAGTAGGAGTGAGGAGGAGGAGGAGGAGGAGGAGGAGGAGAAGGAGGAGGCAGCAGAGAGCCGGCCGCCCTGCAAGAAGCGGAACGTGGCCCCTATCCCATCTGGAAAAGATTTGTTCTGCATTCCCCAGTGGAGGCGGCTGCCGTCGCCCAGGCTCTGCTTCCTGACGCAGCCTCTGCTGCCGGGCACGGGGCTGGGGGTGAGGGGGAGCCCCTCAGGCAGGGCGGGGGAAATGCCCTGGCAGACCATGCAGAGGGAGGAGACTGAAAGAAAGGGTCTTTTCCTGCCTCTCCCACCACCCCCATTAGCTTCCACTGAGCAGGACCTAGGGGAAGGAATGCCTACCATACCTCTGGCAAGCCAGGAGGATGCATGTCATGATTTCTCCTCCTTTCCTCGCTGATGGCAGAGCTTATCCCCCATCAGAAGCTTCCATCTTCCTCCAAGACACAGACCCACTTAGAGTACCACCAACATGCACAGTCCATATGATCTTAATTCCTAGTGGAGAAAACTTCCACAGAAGGCAGAAACCCCAACTTCCATTTCGCAGAAGAGAAGCCAGAGAACAGTGCCAAACCCTGCTACTACTGCTTAGCAAACCTCTGAGCAATAAGATGCTCCTGCCCAGGCACCCCAGCATGAGCCACCCGAGCCCAGTGAACGGCCAGGCTCCATTTTGACATCTCCTCTGCAGACATCTTGTCATCCCTTCAGCCAAGCCCTGCTTAACCCCAACAAGTCCTGTCTTGCCTTCACCAGCAGAGACACCTCCCTTCTCCTCAACAGGGCCCTGAAGAGGTGCTTGTGCCCGGCCAAGTGGTCCCCAGCAGAGCCACCGAGCCGAGCCTGAAGGCCGTGGGGGTCACCAATGGCACTGGTGGTGCCACACCCACCAAGCAGGTTGCCCCTCATCGGCACTGATAGGGTCTTCTGCCCTGTGACCATCGAGGGATAACACACGATGCCAGAGGGATGCGGTGTCCCACGTGTGGGCAGAAACTCTCCCTGGTGCCACCAAAGAGCACCTCCTTGCATTTATCCACTGCCACCCCCTCACCCCGGTCTGACACACTGCCGCTGGTATGACGCTCGTCCCGATGCCCTAACACTTGTCCTGACCCTGTAACAAACACCAGCCCGGCCCACGTGGCCTTCAGGGAGGCTGTCATCCTGCTAATGCCCAACCCAATGCTACCCACAGGTCCTGGTATGACCACCCAGCCCCAGACCCCAGTTCTGACTGGCAGTGCTATACCACAGGGAACTTCCTATCCAAAATGGGATCAGGGGACCCTGGGTGATACCCGAGGGTTCACACACACAAATGGTTCAAAGCCCTTTCCTTTGCCCCTCTGCAGCCAGGCTCCTCTAACCAGGTTAGACAGCAACCTGGCCTTCCCCCTTCCCCCAAACCCACTGAAGCAGGCACCCGGGAGCGGGAGGCAGCCAATGCCGGCAGACGGGAAATGGCACTGGGGAAGCGGGGAGGAGGAGGGGAGCGGCAGAGAAGTTCCTGAAGTTTTCTGTCCTGGATAGTTGGAATAAATCTCATTTTCTCTGGTCTCCTTGCTGAGTCGAGGATTGGCTCAGCAGTGCTGCAGCCCGCCCTCCTCCTTCCCACGTCCCCTCCCCGCCAGCTTCGCTCCCTCTCTCCCGTGGCATCAGGGCGTGAGCCTGGGAGAGCCAGCCTTGGGGGGACAGCCGTGGGAAAAGGAGGGGGCATGCCTCCCCTTTCTCCCCCACTCCATTCCAGAACACAGCACCAGTAACCCTCGGAGCAAGTTACAGGGGCCTGCGGAGAGTGTCTCGCAACTTTTCGTCTGGAGGACGGGGAAAAAAATAATAACCCTGGTTCGAAAGAGGTAAATCCTGAAAGTTTTGATTCATCGGTTTGTAGAGCTGGGGGCAGGGGGGTGTTGGGACCAGCAGGAAAAGGGTGGAGAGGGTGTTTGGAGAGGGGAGAAGGAGGAGGGGTGGCAAGGCGATAGGGACGGGAAGGATGGTGAAAAAGAAAGGGAGCAGAAGGCAGGAATGCAACAGGAAACTGGGAGTGAGGAGAGGGGACACAGGACAGGGGGGAGAGGCGGGACGGAAAGGGAGTGAGAAGAGGGTCCCACGGATGGAGGAAGGCAGCGGGGCGCTTGTCTCCCAAGCCCTGCTCTGGCTACCCCTCAAAGCCCCACAGGCTCTCGGCACCTCGATTTTGGGGGTACGGAGGAAGAAAGGGAGCACTTTCTCGTAGGTGGGCAGGGAAGAGATGGCTGGAAACTGCCCACCTCCGTAGCTCTGGCCTCCCTCTATGTCCCAGCGTGTCTGCTTGGAAAAATATCGTTGTTCTACAGAGATATCACTATGTGTATATATAGCAGCCAGCAGCACAGGAGTCAGATTTAGGCGTCTGCCTACTGCCCGGCACTGCTCCAGGAAAGCTGAAAGAGGCCCAACCCAGCCAGCCAAGCCCCTCTCCCCCTTCCCCAAAAGCCTCTCCCTGCTGGCTTTCCCCATCCCAAAGCAGTCACCCAATAGGAGAACCTCTGCCTCCCTTCCTTCGGGGAAAGGGAGGTTTTTCATCACTCGGGAAGGCTGGGAAAGCCTTCCTGGCCACCCACAGCCATTTCCACCCTCTCTTCCTGCTGTTGAAACCACCCCAAATTTCTCACCCTCTTTTGGAGTATGTCCCCTTTGGGGGAGGGAAGAGGCTGCTTTCAGCAGCTCTATCCAACTAGACATCTGGATTATTTTCCCCCCCTTTCTGGTTTCCGCTCTTCCCAGCAAGCAGAACAGCTCTGGCCATTCCCAGCTAGTGGAAAACCAGTGGTAACCAGCTGAACTCGGGGGGGAAATGGGGGAGGCCAGGCTGGGAAGAGGAGAAGGAGGAGGTGCTGGTGGGCCTTTGAAGGCAAGGGGCTTCCCAGAGGAGGCACGGAGGGAGCCAGAGAGAGTATGGCAGGGAAGGGGAGGTCGTGACGGGCTGTGGGCTTGCTGTGCCAGGAATTGGCAAACACGGAGGGCTGCCAAAGGGAAGCGGTGGCACCCGGACAGAGAGATGGCCAGGCAGAGGGGTCCCTTTGCCCACTGGAGGAAAGGACAGCACACAGGTCACCCTTTGCCCACAGAATCACGAGTTTCCCTGGCATGGAGGAGCCTGGTCGGGTGAATGGGAGGGCTCAGAGGGGCAGGGAGTCACACCAGGGGCAGAAGGAAAGAAGAGAAAGGGGGAGATTGGAAGGAGGAAAAGCCCAACAGGCCTGCCAGAAACCTGCCATCCAGGTAGGGTTGGGCATCAGCTGCTTCATTCCCTCCCTCCCTCTCTCCCTCGCTCCTCTCCCAGCGCCTGCTGCCTGCCAGCCTGCAAGGAGAGCCAGGGGCCAGGAGGTGCTGGCTTGCTTCCCTGTGGTGACCAAGAGACAAGGAAGGAGAAACACTTTCTTCCACCCCACTCCCTCATTCAATAGTTGTCCAGATAGGGAACAAGGGGATGCTCTCCTCCCACATCGCCCCTTTTCCTTGCCTCCCCACCCCATCCCAAGGTGTGATGTCCCCCATAGGGGTCTGCAGGGCAGCTGTGTTGTGCAGGGGACCTGGGGTGGGGTAGGAGGATCCCCCACCTTGGAGCACCCCTGGCTGGTGCAGCACATGCTAAAGAGCATAATCCCCACTTTGGGTTTCTCAGGGGCTCCAGTGTGCAGAGGAAAGGGAAAACTTGAGGGCTGTATCTCATGTAATCCCCTCTCCCAGGGTCACATGCTTTCCTGGGAGATCCCGGGACAGCTCAGAGATATGGTTGCATCTCTCTCCCTGTGGTCCAAGACCCCAGTTGTGCACCAGGGACCACCCTAGGAGTTTCCTTTGCACTCCAGGAGAGCCCTGACCCGATGGCTATGGGTGGGCTTCTGCCAGAGAAAAGAAATAGCTCCCCAGTTGTCCCCTCACCCCAAATCTGCCACATGCCGGGTTTGTCCTGGCTGTGAGGCAGCACTGCATGGCCTCTGTGGGCAGGAGGAAGACAGGAGCTGCATGAGCCGGGGCACTCCTCTTCCAGCAGGAGCCCAGCCTGCCACCATCCTGTCCCTGCTGCCACCCCAGGAGGCCACTGCCACCCCGGGGAGGCAGCCAATGGTGCTGGGCGCTGCTGGGGGAGGTTTGTTTTCCCTTCCCCAGTCATTAACCCCTGGCAGATAAGAGGGGCCCCGGGTGAGCAAACAAGGCCAGGGCAAAGCGAAAACACATCTAGCCAGCCAGGAATGCATTTCATGTCCAGGACTCCCCTTGACCAGAGCCTTTGCCATCCTGGCACTGCCTGGCTGCTCCAAGGTGAAGCATGGACAAGCGGGAGAGGCAGGGAACGTGGCAGGGGGAGCCGTGCAGCAGTGGGGGTCCCAGCACATGGAGATCGAGAGAGCTGAGGCTCCTGCATCGCCTCTTGGCATGCTGTCCTCCACAGCCAGCCCTGCTGGAGGGACCCAGCTCCGTCCCGAGCCCCCAGCCACAGAACTGAGCCCAGGGAGGGATACGTCCCCTGGTGGCTACCCAGGCCACTGACACTCTGAGATGCCCCACATCCGAACCCT
The DNA here is from genome assembly GCA_013397055.1 of Pachycephala philippinensis. Lineage (NCBI taxonomy): Eukaryota > Metazoa > Chordata > Aves > Passeriformes > Pachycephala > Pachycephala philippinensis. Next base: position 967,728 of record VWZT01007609.1, read on the forward strand.
CTCCTTTCCCCAAGCCACCCTCTCCCGCTTGCTACGCACACCAACAGGGGATCTGTCAATCTGAGAGCCCTCCCAACTGACTGGGGAGGTCATCACCCTGCCACAGTGCACCCAGCCGCTGCTTCCTGCCTGCCCCTCAGTGCCCCTAGGACCATCCTACCTTGTCCTCCAACCTCAGGCCATCATCTCCCTTCCCGTGCCTCAGTTTCCCCTGTCAGCAAAGCAGCTGCCCTCCCCACCCTGCCGACTCCCTGCTTCTCCAACATGTCTGCCCAGCACCCGGGGACCCAGCCAGTGAAAGACAAACAAAGCAATATACAAATACTGCATTTTTGCTTCCCACCACTCCTCGCCGAGAAGCACATGGGCCCCAGGCCTCACCCTCTCCTCAAGGGTTCATCTGAATAGCAAAAAGGAGGGAGAGGTTTCTTGCCCCAGGAGCTGGGGCAGCCAGGCAGGGCACTGCTCTGGGAGGAGGTTCTGCCTCGGAGGGAAATCCTCAGCCTGTGTTGTGGCGTGGGTCTGGCAAAGCTGCTTTGCAGATGGGAAACTGAGGCACACTGAGGTAGGTCAACAAGGTGAGGGAGAGCACATGTTTTTGGAGGAAAGCCTTTTTCTTCCTCCCCAGGAAGAGAAGGGCCAGGTGAGGGGGCAGCCAGTAGCAACCTCCCCAGTGCCTTATGCACTGCCTTTAACCTCCCCAGGCAGTTCTGTGGATACAGCCAATGGGGCTGGGAAAATCCTGTCCAAGGGCTTCACTGCTCCTCTTGCCTTGTTTAGGTGGCCAGCAAGGTGACCAATGCTCTTGCCCTGCCAGTCCACCCGAAGCTCTCGTCGTTGCCTGCTGCCCCATCCGTGACTGGCTCCCACTCACCCAGCGGCAGCAGAAGACAGTGGATTAACCTTTAAGTCCATGACCAGACACAGCTTCCAGTGACCTCTGCAGAACAGGGGGTGACCCAGACACCCACTAGGGACATCTCCGTGCCACCACTGTCCTCACCACTGAGGACGTGCCCTCTGAGGGTGATTTCATGAGCGTGACGTAGCGCAGGGAAGCAGGAAACCTGCTGAAAGCCAAAGTGACGGGAACTGTTGCCCCAAGAGCATCGGAGCAGAAGCAATGGGGAGGCCGGGGATGTGACAGACCACCCCAGTGCCAGAAGCCTGGTGAGGGCTGATTTTTGGAGCTTTTTCAAAGGCAGGCTGAAGGGTGCAACATGAGCCTGGGGAAGCTGCCGGTGCTCAGCTGGGTGTCAGGCTCCCACGGCAAGCGGCGGCTGAAGTCGGAGCTGACGCCGGATATGATCAGCCCGCCGCTGGGCGACTTTCGGCACACCATGCACGTGGGGCGCGGCGGGGACGTCTTTGGGGACACCTCTTTCCTCAGCAACCACGGCGGGGCTGACACGGCCAAACCCAACAACTTCTTCGCCCGGACGCTGCGGCACGTCCGCCGGACACCGCTGAAGAGACGGGGCAGCGGGGGCCAGGCGGGGGCCTCGCCCGCGCCCCCAGCCATCTCGCCCATCATCAAGAACGCCGTCTCGCTGCCGCAGCTCAATGAGGGCATGTATGATGGCGGCGGCGGCGGCCGGGGCTTGACCAGCAAGTTCTCCTTCAAAAGTGCCTCCAACAGCTTCTCCAAAACACACCAGGCCTACGGTGAGTGAAGCGCGAGGCAGAGGCTGGTGCCCAGGTGCTGAGCATCCTCTGCAGCCCTTCTCCGTTGCTCCAGGTCTCAGTTTCCTCCCCAGTGAGGGATTTCAGGCTCTCAGGAGAGATGGGATATATAAGACTGCCCGGTCTTGACGATCCCTGCAAGCAGATAATCCTAACCTTGCTCTGAACCATGGTCCTTGCTCCTGCCCTTGGAAGGTCTCCTCCCAGGGTGTCCCTCCAAGCAGGGCAGGGATGGTTTCTCCCCCTCTCCCATAGCCCCACACAGCTGGCAGCCTGCATGGAGTAGTTGTAAAGGAGTGCCCCCATCTACCCCCAGCCCTACACCTTTCCCATGAGTAGCCTCCCCGAGGAAGCCGAGAAGGTGCTGGGACAGTGAAGCAATTCCCACTCCAAGGTTATGAGGTCAAGGGGACTCACGGCACAGCCTTCCCCACCTCCACAAAGATGCTTTAACCGTCTACATCTCCATGTGCTGCTCCTCAGGGATTCCATCCACCCTTCTCCATCATGTCCACATCCCTCCCTGCCAGCCAGGGTGCCCTTTGGGGAAGGGTTGTGGGAAGGACAGGACAGGACATCTGTGTGGCTCTTCTCCAGCCTCACAGTCCTGGACTGTGGCTCAGCTTTTCCCCAGGGACGGAGGTCTGGAGCAGAAGGTCTCAGGGCGGGGGTTGGATGTGGGGGGCCTGCAGCAGCCAGGGGAGGTGGCCGGGCTAAGAGGGAAAGGCAGGCTGAGGCAATGCTGCCATCTCCTGGTCTCACCTGCCTGGCTCAGCCCCCTGCCATCTTACCAAGCCCAGAGCCCACCTGGAGACCCTCTGCTGTAACTCTGGGCTTTGGAGATGTCCACAGAGACATGGACCTGCCCTTTAGAGGCCAGTGCCACTGACAGGAGCACGACCTGAGCCACTTTGGCAGCTATGTCCCTTATCCCCTGCAGAAGTAAGTCAGGCTTCCTCCCACCTGACTGTTCCCTTGCCTCACCAGCCATACCTTCTGCCCCACAGGGCTGGAGTCTGGATTTTGTACCATCCCTCGTGTCCCTCGCTTGGAAAAGGCCCAAGAGAGCACCTTCCCTGGGGAAGATGAGCTGGATCGCTCCGACTCCCTGCTGTCCTTCCGCCTAGACCTGGGGCCCTCCCTGATGAGCGAGCTCCTCCAGGTGATGAGCTTCTCTGAAAACAATGGGAACGAGGTGGGGGAGGATGGCCCACACCTCCTGTGCGATGAGGGGACCAAGGACAGGGTCCCTCCAGCAGTGGGTGCATCCCACGAAGAGGACAAGGCAGCATCCAGCCTCTGGGACCACTCCAGGCAGAGCAACCTGTCGGGGGCCAGCTCACTGCCGGGTCTGGCGGTCCATGCCAACGGAGAGGCACATGCCATTGAAGGTGCTGGAGCGAACTCTGTCTGGGCTTCGGGGCCAGGGGCAGCGCCCAGAGGGTCCCCGTGGCAGGGGCACTGGAACGATTGCACCATTGAGGCTGGAGATTTTGACCGAGCAACCCAGGTCCTGGCCCGCCATTACGGTGGGACCAGCACCCCACGGAGCTCGGAGAAGGGCGAGGGTCCCCGGCAGGCCCGGACACAGACCCTGTGGGAGAGCCCCAGCAGCAGCTTGTGGGGGTCACAAGTGACAAGGGAGAGCCGGTCCCCCGAGGCCAGCTGGAACCAAGGAGAGGAGGACGAGACCAAGCTCTCCAGCCTGCAGGAAAGCTACAGTGGTGCCCGAGGGGGCCGCAGCAATTCCTTCGAATATGCTGACGAGGAGGAGGAAGAGGATGATGAAGTCAAGGTGTGAACGGCCATCCCTCCCATCACAGGCCCCACCACAGACACTGGTGCCGGGGTCTTTGCCCTCCTCCCTGTGCCCCACCCGCTGGTGCCAGTGTCACCAGCAGACCCAGTGGGTGACCTCCTCGCCAGGTGGGGGCACTGGGCAGGCTGGGGAGGGCAGGAGGAGAGCCCATCTCCTGGGGGGCTCCCTGGGGCTGGGCCAGGCTGCTGCAGAGGGCCAGTGGGCACCGCAGAGCCAGGCATAGCACCCCTCTCCAGCCTCCCGACCATTAGACATCAAAGGAACATTCCCATGTGCCAAAGGAACCCCAAATCCTTCCTATCCCATCCCTTTCTCTCCAGCTGCCTCTCTCTCAACCCTCAGCCTGGCTCCACCAGCATGTCTGGGGACATACTCCATCCTTCCACTGATGTCCCCAACCATTCTCTGCACTGGCACGTGTGCCTTCCCAGAGATACTCCCACTGATAGCTATGGCACCTAGGGGATGGGGTCTCCCCACTCCAGCTGGTGCAAGGCCCTTCAGTAAAGCACATCTTTCAACAGCGGGAGGTCAGCTGGGGTCCCAAGGGCAGGCAAACACCACAGAGCTGAGCTTTCTCTTTTCCCCTGCCCCTCCAAAAGCTGTGTGCTCGGTGGTCAGGAGGTGAGAGCATGCACAGAGATAATCAGGAATCTTTCCACTTGCCTCCTGCTGCTGGGCATCACATAGGACAGCTTCCTTCCTGAACCCTCTCCGCTAAGCAATTGAGAGCAGAGAAACTTCTTGGCTGACTGGTGGCAAAGGCAGGTTGTCAGGTCACCAAATTCTGCAGCTCATGCCCTAAAATTCCCTTCTTTTCCCCCTGCCTCAGAACAAGGAGACTCTTCTGCAGCCACTCGGTTTGTGCCACCATCCTCGTGGTGGTGGCACAGTTTTTGTCTCCGTCCTTGCCCCCCTCCCCATTCCCCACACACATCCCTCTTTCCAGCACACCCCTTCCCAAGGGCAGTGTGGACCATGGCTGATGTCCCTCACCGAGTGGCCCTGGGTGACACAGCCGCCCTGGAATGAGCTGCCCCCCACGCTGCCCCGCGTGCAGGCCGGCCCTCATAGAAGCGCCTTTGTGCTGTGGTGTGGAGCCGACGTGCTCGGGGGCTGAGGTCACCGGAGGGACCCTCACAGGACCCCCCTTGTTCTCTGGGACAGGAGGGGGTGTGCAGTGGGGGGAGATGCTGGGCCATGGCTGCAAGGCTCTGCTCCCACGCAGCTCACCCGCCACCCGGCTGCTTTTGCCAGGACGCTCTTCAGAGCAGGCATAAAGAGCTCCGGGGTGTGCACATGCTGCACATGGAAGTGCCACTTGCAGCCAGGCCACCAAGGTTAAGGGCAAGCCCATGTTCCGCAGCCTCCCCAAGGGGCTGCCTCATGCCAGCCACCAGCAGCAAACCAGGGCCAGCGCCAGCTTCAAGAAGTCCCCAGGTCTGGCCACTGGCACCCAGCAGAAGCAGCCTTATCCTCCCTTGCACCTTCCAGGGTGGGGACCTGGGCTCTCAGGACAAGCTCCCCTCTGCCCTCTGCTTCCCAGACCATAACACAAGACCAAAGACCCATATCTGTGGAATTATCCTTTCTGCCTCCCCTCTGTATCCCATGCACTTATTATTGTCCTTATTAAAACAGTTTTGATACTAACTTCTCTGGTGCGTCCCCTTGGCTGTGGGACCTTACTGTCTTCCTTGCTATGTCTGCTGGAGCCCCAGCCACCAATCCCTCCATCCTGGGCATCAAGGAAGTGGAGAGGGAGGGTGAGGACACTGCCAGCTTGCCTTGAACCAGGCTCTCTGTAAGATGCTCTTCTACTCTGCTCTCCTCCCACCCAGCCTGAAGTGTCCCAATGTTTGCTGTCACACATCAGTCTCACTTTAGGCTGGCAAGATACTTTTCTATTAGAGCAGCAGCATGTACTAATCAGGACTATTTGCCTGTAGTCCTGTGCAAGGAGGCACTGAGCCACATAACTCAGCCCAAATCCCACTGCCTCCCCTGCCTCATTTTCACTGAGTAGGATCCTCTGTGGAGATGTCAGAGTAATGGCTAACCTGACTGGAATGTGCCAGCAGATAAGTGAGGTGAGGTAAAAGGGAAAGTTGGAGACAATCCCTTATCTATGGCAGGAATGCTGGCTGGGGGCACACCTGTGCTGTCCTCCCCATGCCACCTTTTAATTATGCACTTTTGTAGCACCAAATGCCACTTCATTCACATTTATGCCTTCCTTCCCATTTCTCCATCCGTCCTTCCCAAAAGCTCGAAAGCTCGGGTGCAGGAAGAAATGGAGCATTGTGAAAAGATTACACAACCATTTCCCAATCAATAAATAGTGTCCTCACCCTGAACCCCACTTACAGCCTGCTTTGTCCTACCCTACTATCTCTTCAACCCCACGGCCTGTTCTGACCTGGAAACCACTTGGCATTATCCAACAATGGCTTCTTTCCTATTGATGGGAGAACCTTGGGCTTTGTCAGTGGCTTGCACAGAGCCACAGAGCTCTCACAGAAGACAAAGCAGCTGGAACAAGCAGTCTTCCACTGGCCTGGGTTTTTATTAGAGCTAGGAAGCGGTGCCCATCAGGTCAGCTTGAAGGAGATCATCTTGAAGCCTCCCAGGATGCTCATGAAGCTGATCTTGCGGTAGCCGTGCCGGTTGGGGAAGCACAATTCACTGCCATCTGGCAGTTTCACACGGAATTTGTCTGACAGCATTTCAATGAAGAACTGGGAGAAAAAAGAGGAAGAAGGGCAGGAATTGGGGGCAAGGAGGGTATTCAGAGGTCAGCATCTAGGCAAAAGGCCTGACTGTTACATGAGAGGGCCAGACCTGTCCACTACAACCTTAAGCAAGGTGCTGGGGGTTGAGGTGAGGGTGATTCAGGAAATGAGCAGTTGATATCAAGGGTCTAAGCAGGAATACAGACTATAATTGGGGACAGGATCTCTCCTGAGGCTATTCAGCTACTCAGATTGTAAACTCAGAGCAGCTAAACCCAAGTATGTCTTTATATGTCTTTACACAGCATATGAAATGTGTACACCACTGTTCTGTTCTGAACAGGGAAGAATAAACCTGACCCCCAATGCCCTCAGCAGCTCACCAGGACTCAGAAAAAGGAGCTTTGCTGATAAGCATGCACAAGCAGACAGGACAAGAATGCATCACTGGTCATTGCAAACTAAAGGCAATGTTCCCCAAAGCCATCACCTCACCACCCCTTCCCCAAGAGCCAGTTCTGTCTGAGGAAACAAGCTTTCTCTCCACAGCTGTAGGAACTGGACTACTCCTAAATGCAGCCCTGTTAATGATTTGGGACATCAGATGGGGTGAAGCAGCAACTAGGACAGCATCCCTGGCAGGAAGAGAGAAAGGACAGATTGGCAGGGTGGATCCAGGAGTAATGAGGACAGAAGAGTTGAGGGAGAGGCTTTTGGACATTGCTCTAAACTCTGGGTTGCCTTAAAGCCTGTGTTTACATAGGAGGGAGGGAGACAAATAAGGTAGACAGCAGCAAGATCCTGCTTCTTGGAGATTCCTTTTACTTTCATACATGTCCCAGGTACACTCACCTGTTGGGCAGGTGGAGGGGGCCAGGAAGCACTTACAAAGTGTGAGACAGACAGAACTCACAAAAAATTCCCAGAAACGGCATTGTGGTTTCGAAGGAGGAGCGGAAATAGCAATCAGGATCAAAAACCCGGAGCATGAGGGGCCATTGTGAGGGAGCAGGAGGTATTGGGTGGGACCGGGAAAACCGTGGTATGGGAATCTGCTAACCAGGGGCTTCCCCTCACCACACATTCCCCACATACCCCATGCCCCTACACACACCACACATACCCCATAACCCCATGCTGGCACAGACCCCTCACCTTCACAGTGCAGCCCTTGTAGAAAGGGAGGTGGTAGTCACGTTTCTCTGCCTGCCAGACATCGGAGCACTTGGAGTTAGAGACGATGACAGACTCATTGAAGCGGGGATTGAAGTGAAATGCCAGATCTCTTAAGCTGCAGCCAAGATTGATGCTGAAGCTGTAAATGAGTATGAGGAAAGTCATATGCATGGACAGGAGAGGGTCTTGGAAGATTTGAGATCCAACACACGTCTCTGCACCCAATTCCTCCATCAGTGTTGCAGGTGGCACAACAATGTGCTATTTTGTATCTGGCAACCTTGGAAAACCACCTCCCTCTATAGCCCACCTTCAACCCTGGCAAGTCAAGGTGGTTTCCTTGTACTTACCCAACAGTATCAGCAGCTATTTTGCCCTTCAGCTTCAGGGTATTTCCAGGCTTCATATCCAGGTTTAAGACTTCAATATTTCCCTAAGGCAGAGAAAAACAGTCTGTGGGGCTCCTTCAGCCATTCCTCCTGACTTGCCACTGCAAGTGAGAGGGTGCTGCTTGGAGGCATGCCACCCAGGAGAACATCTATTGCTCTCAGCTGGTCCTCCTCTCATGACCAAAACCCTCCACGCTGCAAGTCTTTCATGAACTTCTCATTCAGTGAGAGAAGAGTGGGCTGAGTGAAGCCCACAAGAGAGAAGAGACATCAGAGAGAGAGGAAGTGAAAACAGTCTTGTCCTCAGCAGGAAGAAAGCAGGACAGCAGAGATACAAAGGGGGTTAAAGCAGAGGGGCACTGCCCAGGGTTTGGTGGAAAGCCAATGCTGCCCAAGAAATGCAAGTGGTGAGAGCAGCTATGACTTGCCGGTCTCTCACTCAGCCTTGCTGAGCTGAGGACCCTGGGTGACAAAGGACAGTAGCAGCAGCCCTTACAGGCATCTTCCTCAGAGGGCAGATAACCAGGCAGGGAGACAGCAGCAGTTTAGCTCAGAAATGCTTTGCACATAGCACCTTACAGCCCTAAATTTCCCTATGGCTTACACATTAACATGACCCCTGCCTCTGCAAAGCTCCAACAGCTGCTATTAAGCCAGAAGACTTTGATCCAAGGAAAAAGCTTCCATATGTACACTGCTCACTAGGGATTCCAGGAAATACAAGCAAGTCCCAGCCTCCTTGGTGGGCTCCCAGTGGAAGGGCTATCACACACAGCCCTTAGGGGTGCTATGTTAGACATGACATAGGACAAACATCTTCCCAGCTGACCAAGGTGGTGTGACCACCATGTTCACTTCTTTCCTGTGTGTAACAGCTCAGCCAAAAGAACATCCCAGCTCCTTCCTTTCGTGGCAAGGGGCAGCTCCAAAATCCACACCAGCACACCAAAATGATCTCCACCATCCTTCCCCACAGTGCTCTGAGGAAGGGCTCAAAGGGGCTTGGAGGAGAGGACAACCAACACATCCCCTCTAGACGGCATGAGCTATGAAGTGTCCTTTGCAGGAGTGACGTAGTGGCATCCAAGCTCCTTCCCTTCTTGTGGCTCTAGCTGTGTGGATTGCAATACCAATATGTGGGAGCTCTCTGCAGCCTTCCATCCAAGCCCCATCTAGACCCAAACCTTTTAGCTTGAGGAGCCACATGCAACAGGTTCAATAGTCCCATCCTCCCTAACCCTTAGACATGGGAATGTTGTCCTCACAGGGGAGTATCACCCCTGCTGTCTTCTTCCCAGGTGAGAGCTACACTGTAAGTCAGTAGACAGTGTCCCTGATCTGTAAAACTCCAAAAGTCAAGTGGAAAAGGGAGAAGGAGGAGGAGGTCGAGGCTCAGGAGACTAGTAATCCCTCAGTCCCCCTCCCAAGCCCTACAGAGAGCACCTGAGTGCAGTCATCCTGCTGCTGCACAGACAGCTGGGAGACAGCTTTTGCCCTTTCCTAAAACATCCTGAAGAAAGGAGAAGTGCTGGTAAGCACTCCTTCCCTGGAGGTGTTTGCCACGAGCAAGGGCTCATAAAGTCCAACAGGCTCGGGAGATTTGTTTGCTGTGGAGGACACTGAAACTGTTGGTGAAACCTCCCTGGGCTGAGCATGGAACCAGCAGGAAGCAGCACTGGGGATGGTGTTTTCTGGCATTGGGTGTCTTTCCCACCACGCTGCTGTGTGCCACGGCACACCTGTACACACCTTCACATCACACTGCTCCCCTGCAGCCATCCCAGGGATAATACTGAGCCCAGAGCCCCCTTCTCAAATATCGGAGCAAAACTGAATGGCTGGCTAAATTGCACAGTAACTTGCTTTTTATCTGGGGAGTAAGGACTTACAGTCTGGAGGCTATCCTGGGTATTCCACAGTCTTAGTAAATATACCCATGAGAAGGGGGTCTTCTACAGATTTAGGCAAAAGCAAACAAGAAGTAATTGCTTATTTTCAGTAAGTATAAACGTATTAAACCAAGGTATATCTTTCCAACACAGTTTATAAATGCCATACTTGTTAACCTTCATTACTTGGTTAAATTTGTAAACAAAACTTAGATAAAACCCCCAAAACATAGTACACACAAAAGCTAAAAAAACCCTGTGAATGCTCCAAGTTGGAATAGGAGATTCCTCAGCTCTAGGCACAGTTTCTAACACACAGGATACCTATAACCTGGAAAAACCATAAAACAGAATCACTCAGTCTCTGTCTAACCAGTGCACAGTGGGTTATTACGAGGACATTATCCATCTGATACTAATCGGATGGATTTTTTTCAGAACAATCTTTCACTTCCCAAGCATAACACAGAAAACTTTAATTCTGTCACCACCCTATCAATACCTGCAGCAGCAGGTATTGTTAATCTAATCAAGTCTTGGTTTAGATTTGGGTTTTGCTGTGCTGGTATAAATTTGACAGACTCACCAGGGGAGTTCAGGTGGTTTCCCAGAGGTTGCTCCAACCCATCCCATATGGCACCCATAATTCGCCATTTCCTGGGGGAATTCATACCAGGTAGGCATGGGAATTTGGTCTCTACGTGGCTGTGCCACTGCTGCAGTGCCATCCATCTGTATGTGATCTTGGGCATTGGATGCAAACATTTTCAGCCTATCTGGAAGGCCATGAAGGGGAGGAGTTAATCTGGCTAGATTGATTGGAGCTACTGTTAGGAATCACCTTAATTGATGTCTTTCATACATTGTTTAAATGCATGCTGCCTCTTGCACAGAGGCTGCCAGATCTGAGAATCCTGTAGTTTTAAACCATAGCAGGCTTTCCTGTGTCCTGTGGGTCTACGCCCCCAGCCCAGCAGGCAGCTCAGGTAGTCAACAAGTAGTTACGGGTTCCTGGAGTAGTAGTTAAAAATACTCTTTGCCCCCAGAATCTTTCTGCCTCTTCCTCACTCAGCACGATGTGACCTCTGCCCATAAGGGAAACTTGTATTCAGTTTCGTTTCCCCTGAAGATCTAGAATGTTCTTCCAGCAATGTATCTTACTCTGTGGGGAACAGAAGTGTGGGTTTCTCCACCCCTCCCATTAGCAGTTTCTGGTTCAATTAAAGGCTGAACTTCTACTGCCCTTGGGGTAGGGTCAGAGTCTTCCTCTAAACTATCATCTTTGTACCAAATGTCCCCATCCCATGTTTCAGGATCCTCACAATATACCACCCTATAGATGTGCTGGACTGAATTAGAAGATGATTCATGTGTGGTTTTATCAAGTAAATTGCATTTGTTTTTCTCACCTTTCAGCTGCACACAGTAGTTTTTCTAATAGCTCATTTTTATTTAAAAGAATATCTACTAGTTTTTACAATTTCTCCTGTGTCTCTTTCTCAAAACACAATGCTGTTCTAAGAACCTTATTTTCTGACTTCAAAGCCATAAATTCTACATCTGCAACCCTTTCAGGTGGCAGGAAGCTTTTGATTTCCTTTTGCAAGCAAGTCAGTAGTACAAGGGAGACTGCACAAATAACTTACCTTCTTACCTTTAATGGTAACTTACCTTTTCCTCATCCCATTTTTCGTTTGGCCTGCAAACTAGTAATGGGGTCAGCTATTGCCTGTAAATTATCACAATTAGTTTGTGCCCATTCTAACCTGGGAGGAGAGAGGCGACTACCAAACTTCTCCAGGCGAGAGTAAAACTTTAGCCTTGCACTGGTCACCCTTGGTAACCATTTTTCCTTCGGTCTCCCTCAGAGGGAGACAACCTGAGCACACCAGGCAGGAGAAAGCAGTCGCCTGCAGAGGGACAGTAAAAGTAACAGTAAAAGTTTGGTCAATCTCCCTCAGAGGGTCAGTCTCCCACCAGGAGGGAAGGACAGTAAAAGTTCAGAACTGTTAAATGGCACTTTGGGTCAGAGAAAGGCGATGCCAATTAAAATGTTGTGACTCGCTGTTGAAGTTCTCTGCCCAAATTAAGGTGCAAAGGAGACTAAATGCCAGTTCAACAATGCTGACTTTATTTTACAAAATTAATCTTATATGGAAAAGAGAAAGGGAGAGAGAAAGAGAGAGGGGGAGAAGAAGAGAGATAGGGCAAGTAGATGGTAGTCACCTCCATGGTTCCAGCAGTGTCCTGTTGGTCCTTCTGTGCCTTGGGCTTCTTGATGGTGGCGTCTTACCCAGTTTCACTTTCTTGCCTGAGTAATTCTTGTGCAGTCTGTTATTTGGGTAAAAAGCAGAGGTAGAAGTGACTTTCAATCCCTCATAAGCACGTGAGGCAAGAGTAGGCGTGGTTCCGCCATCGCGCATACTCAGATCTTAATTCGATGGTCACCAGGGGCCTGTTCTCAGGGTTGTGAGAGACAAGTACCTCAAAAACCAAGTGTCCTACTGGTAACCCCACTTCTTGATCTTGCATAGTAGTTTACTTCTTCAACTGCAACACACTGCAGTTGAATTTTGACCTGAACTGCAAAGACAAAACTGAAAGCTTGCTTCCTTCGTGGTTTGTGCACAGGCACACGTGTTCACCACCAAGCCCTTGTTTAAGGCAAATACTGCAAATTACGAACCCTTTCCTTACAGCTGCCTGGGAGGGAGAGCAGCACGTCTCTTACTGTGTCCAGGTCTGGGCTCCTCAGTAGTACAAGGGAGACATGGAGCTCCTGGAGCAGGTCCAGCGGAGGGGCTACAGAGATGATGAATGGACTGGACAATCTCTGTTATGAGGAAAGGCTGAGGGAGTGGGACCTGTTCAGCTTTGAAAAGAGACAACTGAGAAGAGACCTCACCAATGTCTATCAGCATCTGAAGGGAGGGTATCAGAAGGATGGAGCCAGGCTCTTATCAGTGGCACCAAGCAATGGAACAAGAGGCAACAAGCAGAAACTGATGCACAGAAAGTTCTACTTGAACATGAGGAAGTGCAGGTGACTGCATGCTGAACAGACTGCCCAGAGAGGTTGTGAAGTCTCTCTCACTGGAGATATTTAAGAACCATCAGGATGCAATCCTGTGCCATGTGCTCTGGGATGATCCTGCTAGAGCAGGGAGGTTGGGCCAGATGACCTGCTGTGGGCCCTTCCCACCTGACCCATTCCGTGATTCTGTTTGAGAGACGAGTAAAACTACCCATGCAGAGAGTTGAGTGCAAAGCCACAAATACCACAGATGTGAGAATATGCAGAGAGGGAGACGAGCAGGAAAGAGGCATGAGCTGCTCAGAGAGGGGCCGTGAGATTTTATCAACATAACATTTACCCCCTCCTACAATGCTCAGCAGGGGCGTTCACCCCCCTTTTACTTGCCACTGGGAACAATAGTGGGAAACCAGGCAGCAACTCTGCCAGCGCTGGTGACTTCCTTCATCTGCAGAGTTGAGACTCCACATGGTCAGACACCAGCCCTGTGCAGATGGCCTCCCTCATGCAGGGGTATGTGCTCCCCACATAGGAAGGGGATGAGACTTTAGGGACCCCAAAAAAGCCAAAATTCTCCACTGCAGTTGGAGGTGGTGATTGGGATAATGAAAAGAGGGTGACAGGGGCAGGTTGATACTTCCCTGCTGACACTGCAAAGCAGAAAGCCTGGGGAAACAATGATAGCATGGGAATGTAAATCCCAAAGAAAGAGGAAATCCGGCTAAAGAGCATCTGCAAAAGAGGTGGAGGATCTGTGCAGTAAGGAAAACATAAACAATAGCTGTGGAAGCTGGCAGCCACTGGCGTAAAGGATCCAGGAACCCTTCATCCCCCAGAGAGATGACCCTACAATAGGGTACCTGACTGGGAGTGCCCCTCCAGGGCCCCAGAGATGTTTACCCTGGCCAGGGGGCAGTTGGCTTGTACTGGTATGGGACACCCATGTTCACATCACTGTCACCAGAGGAGCATTTGCTGCATTCCCAGAGGGACAGCAAAGACCCAACAAGTAGTCACTTGGTGTGAGGGTGGGGGACACACGTGACCCAAGGGCGGGGTGAGCTCCCAACAGGGAGCAGGCAGACCTGCAATTCTGCATGGAGAAAACAAAAAAACCCCAAATGTATTTTAAGGAGGGAAGAGCCTAATGCAAGCATGTTGGCTTTCAGCCACAAGGGTGGCAGGGCAGGTCCTCTGCAGAGTGCTTTCACCCCATAAAATGCAGCAGCTTCATTTGCAGAGGTCCCACATGGTAGATTTTGGGGTCAACAATCTTGCCCAGCCTTCCTGCTAGTCCCGAGGAGACCTCAGGCCAGCAGGTAGGAGCACCAATGGGATCTGAGGAGCCTTGGGGTGCCTCCAGAAAGCAGCACCTCATGTACCATAGCCTAGAGCTGCCACCTCTACCACAGGGCACCCACAGAGCTGTTGAGAACAGCCTGAATGCCACCCTCCCCAGCAGGCTGCCAAGATCCTCAGCAGCATCATTGCTGGCAGCAGTGTTTATTTTGTTTTCTTACTTGGGCAGGAGATAAGCCAGCTAGGTGTGAAGCCCTGAGGAAAACCACAGATTTCCCCACTTCCCAGCCAAGGTAGACTCAGCGGTTAGAGGATTCTCAGGGCCTTGTGGCAGAGGCAGCCCCCAAAATCCACACCAGCACACCAAAATGGTCCCCACCATCTCTCTCAACAGTATTCTGACAAAGGGCTGCAAGGGGCTCAGAGGGGAGGGTAGCCAACACATTCTCTCTAGACAACATGAGCTATGAACAGGCCCCTGCAGGACTGACATGGGCACCACCAGAGACCATGCTCAACCCAGAAGGCATGAGGAAGATAGAGGAAGGCAAGGCAGCCATGCTGGGTGCATGGATGCATGTGCCACTGCGCCCACATCAAACCAAGCTCTGCAAGAAGAGGGGAGAGATCCCTTTAGCATCCTCATGGAAGGCTTGGTGCTAACTAGGCACCAAAGAAGTGGCAATGGAGGCATCAGTGTCTGCTCAAGGCAAAGGGAGCTGGAGAGACCAACCATGCATTCTTTCTCGGAGTAGCAGCTGCTTACTCTGCTATTATTTCCTACTGCTTCATATAATTTGTACTCCACAGCAAGCTATTGTCCCTTTCCACTGGCTATTTATTTCCTTGAATAGCCTCTGGGGAAAGATTTCAGTGCGGGAGTAAAGAAAAAAGAAAAACTCCACACAATAAATCTCAAGCAGTGACCTGATTTAAACTGTGTTCACTGACCTCATCTGGGCCCTGGTTGCGGTTCCTCACGGTGGTTGTGATTAAGCCCTGTTTCTGCTTTGATTTCCTCCCTTCATTAAGCCTAGAGGGGAATGACCCCTGCCTTAGAGGGCTGTGGGGCAGATTTTCAGAGGCCAGGGCTCAGGATCCGACTGAGAAGAAGCTTCCACCACCTCCTAATGGAGATGCTTAGTCCTCCACCTGCCAGTACAGAAATTCCTGAATAGGACTGGCTTCCCCTTCAGTCAAGAGGTGTTGGTTGGCCTCTCGGCAGACAGTGCTGCAACCTACACCCAACCCTGAGCTCTGAAAGCCAGCCAGCTTCCTAACGGAGGAGGACCAAAAGAACAAAGTGTACTCACCTCAGCCAAACGCTGAGGTAAGCAAGAGACTGGGTAAGCAGGTCTGTGGTTCTGAAGGGTGTGCACAGGAGAGGATGGTCCAGGAGATGCAGAAGAAGACAAAGCAAGGATGAGCACAAGGAAAATAGTGCCCAGGAGCACTAAGCTCCTGCCTAAGATGTTACCCAGTGTGGGATGAGAAAGTGCTGAAGTCTCTGCATTCAGATCAAGTAAAATGGGAAGGGGCAAAGGACTGGAGGCTAATCTCCTGTCACCCCTCCTGCCTCAGCTCCCTCACAATGCATCATCCAGAGCACCTGTGGGAGGTATGGAAGTAGCATCCATGATCTGAACCTAAGGGAAGACATTAGAGGCCATCAGCATCCAGTAGGCTCTCCATGAACATCACCCCTCTTCAGCTGTAGGGTGCAATTTCTCTTCCTTAGGATGTGGGGGAAAAGGAGAACGAAGGACAAAGATAGCTGAAGAACTAAAACGTGGGGGAAGACCCACACCTTTCTGCAGTGCTAGGGGCAGCAGTAAAAGAGGGAATCTGCATCAAGCAGGGAGCAGATCAAGAGCACAGGGAACAAGTATAGCTTCAGACTCCATCTCTCTCCCTCCTCTATGAGAAGGGCAGTAGTGCCACAGTGACTGGCATCTCCCATCTCCACGAGGAGCTCAAATGTGCTCTGATGGATGGTTTCCAAGTTATGTCCTTGAACCTTTGCAGGGGGTGTCTCTCTCAGGCAGCTCTGAAGTCTGTGGAAACATTTTTGTGTGGTCTGAGTTGTGCACAGGGAAGGGGAGAAAGGTGGTTCATTTGCAAGCAAGCTGGTTCATAAAGGGTCATTTTTATCAACCCAAGCAGCCAGATGAGTCAGGTCTTCTGGGTCCCCAGCTTGGCTGAGGGGCAGGAGAATGAACACAACTGGCAGAGGGTAGAGAAGGAAGGCCAGAGGACTGATGACATGCCACCCAGTTCCATTTCCAGACTTCATTTCTCTAATTCTTTCACTCATGGGTGCATGCCAGGAATGTGGGTTGTGGGAAAGGCTTTCAAAAACATGCCTGGAGATAAAAATTCACTTGTGTTGAAAGCTTGCCTACTGGCATAGAGAAGATGTATAGAAGGCTCACAGCTTCCCCCTCTCTGGGACTTTTGGGATTGCCCAGCTTTACCCACATCTTCTGGATGAGATATTATCAGCTTAATGGGAAAAGGATCTTCCAAAGAGCCCTCCACAAAGGATCGGCTTTGTGAGGTCTTATGGTCCACTTGCGTCTTCCACCAAAAGATTAACATCTCCAACAGTTTTATCTTAGCATTAAGAAAGGAAGTTGGCAGCTCCCTCATCTTGAATGTGAGGAAATTGAGGCACAGGCTCCCAAGTTCACATCCAAAACCAACTCCTCCTGTTTGGATTCTCGTCTTAAAGTTTCCATGGCCACAAAATCAAATGAAATCAAATCACTTTGCAAACCTGTGCAAGAAGCTAAAAGGAACCTGTGCTCCCCTAGCTGATACAGCTGGAGTATCAAAGATGCTGGTCTCTCATCACACCATCTACTATCAGCAGGAGGTACTGAGGCCTTCAGTGCCTCTGGAAAAAATCAGCCCTTGGGTGGGTCCAATTAAGCCTGAAAACCAGAGGCATTCAAAGAACAGAAGCCTTCCTGCAGTGGAAGCCATGGGACTTCCAAGATGCCCCAAGCCCAACTTTGCTGACTTCAAGGGGACCATTTCCCACAACGGAGACAGCATGAGACCAGCTGGCTGGGACTAGAATAAGCAAAAAAGAATTGCAGCATTGCACCATCCACGAAAGGTCCTTGGGGACCTCCCTCCACGGAGCTCTGAGCAGCCATCCCGGATTCAACCCCACAGCACAGCAAGGGCGTGAAGTGAGAGTGACTGCCGAGTCTCCATCCCGCACAGGGACAACGACGCTGCAGGACTCGCTTTCAGTGCGTTTCTCACGGGTTCCAGCACTGAGCCCAGGCAGGTTGGACAACTCTGAGGACTTGCAGGAATCTTTCAGACAAGCAGAATCCATCTGAGTCACACGCACGAGGCGGAATGCCAAGGGTGGCTCATCCACTGGAAAAAAAAAAAAGAGAGAGAAAGAAATGCTAAGGGAGAAATAGCAAGTTTTGAAAAGCCACAAGAATTAACAGCTCATAGGCTGGAAAGAAGGGGAGCGAAAAAAAAATGGTCTGTTCTCCCATGCTCACATCACTAAAGCCAAGGATCCTTCATCCCCACTGGGAAGCAGCAAGCCACCTTACCACATATCAGCTTTGAGAGCATCTGAAGGGACAACCCACCCTGGATCTAAGGCCATGACTGAGGTCTGCAGAGGAAGGGGTTGTCAAGTCAAAACTATCTGTTGCTGCAAAATCAGCTTGAACAAACTCCCTTTGATGGCACTGCAAAATGAAACAGTAAAAACCAAACCAGATGAAAATGGGACAGAAAAGCTGCCAAAAAAAAGGGAGTCCAAATCCCCAAATGACTGACTCAGTGCAGGAAATGGGCATCTAAAGAGGGAACTGCAGGCATCTAAAGGAGATCTAAGAAAAGATCAGGCCCACACAAACGACTCTCTGTGTTCCTCTTCTCCCAGTTTCCAGAGGGAAGGGCACAAGAAATACCCGAAGCTACAGACCTTCAGAGTGAGACATGGGGAAAGAGCTGGGCCACAGCACTGCCCTGAGATATTTCATCTCCACAGAGTACCACAGGGAGCAGGGCAGCAGCTGCTTTGCACTGATGGGACACCTAGTCTCCCTTTCCAGCACGACACTGGGCACTAAGGGACACCCTGTCCCATACAGGCATCCTGTCCCTCCTCTGGACTGCACCCATGAGCCTCTACTCTTGTTTCTGACCCATGCAGCCAGTAGTACATAAGCCCTCACTTGAGCACAGTGGATGTTTATTTTGCATTCCCAGCAGTCATGCCAAGCTCTTTGTTCTCTCTGGCTCTCTTCCCCTTCCTTCCAGTTTGTGCCTTTTCCTGCTGTCCTTTTTTTCCTCACCACTGGCAACATGCAGGGGCCAGAACCTGGCTGTGTCTCTCTAGCTGCCCCCAAATTTCTTTGTGCTGATCCCCTCCCAGAGAGCCCCCAGCACCAAAACAAACACCAGGCTTTAATTGCAGTCAGATTCCTGGATGGAGCATGCTTACTCCAGAGAGGGGAAAAGAGTATTCGAAACTAAATGCCTTCAATTCGACTCACCCCAGACTAATCTTATCATATCCCAGGCTGAATAGCCTCCAAAGCGTTGCCAACAAACAGACTCAAACAGACTTCCCAAGCTAGGAGATCTGATAAGCACAATGTGAGGACGACAGGTGGCTGCGACTGCCAGGCAAGTTCCCATCTGCACGAAGATAGCTTATCTCTTCTGTCAAGATGGGACACACATCCACGTCTGCTGCACAACAGCAGGGAAAAGCTAGTGGAGACCTGCTTTCTGGTCCTGAACATGCACGTAGCACTGCTTACAACACCATCCCTGAGGAACATCTCTATTATTCACTCGGCCTCATTAGGAAAGGGGTGGGAATCTTTCCTGAACAGCTCTGTCAGAGACACAGCTTCCCTGAGACCTGGCTCAGGATGAGCTGAAGAGTGCCTTGCACTAGCTCTGGACACCAGCAGAAGCACAGCAGCCAGAGGGAAGATGTCTCATAGCCCACTCTTGAACCATGCTGTGACACCACAGCTTTTAACCCTATCAAATCCCAGCACGCATCCTCCTCCTGAAATTCAGCCAGAGCACCGCTGCTGGGAAGCAGGCTACTCTAGATGCAAAGCTGCTCTGTTCGAGGAGGAGCAGCCTCTGTGCAGAGGAACAGCCTCTGCTAGGAGCATCTCCCCGCTCCAAGATGAGGGGGCTTGGGCTGCACATCAGGGACAGCAAAAGTGCAGCATGGTTGCAGAAAGATTCAGAAGGTGGGCACTGCCTTCAAAAAACCCGAGGAGCTGAGGGGAACAGCAAGTTGCTTGAACACAGCCCCTCCAAGTGGAGACAAGGCAGAGGCTGGTCAAATGCACCTGAACCTTCTTCTGGCTGGGGGACACATCTGTCAGCAGCACATTAAATGGGGGATACATGAGTTCTACCCCTGTTCTGCTCCCTGACTGAGTTCCCAACCTGATGTAGCTTGGGGTGGCAGGGGACACAGGACACAGGTGTGTGTGCATGGGAAGTTCTTGCAGAAGCATGTGCTCCATGAGCTCCTTTTCTGCCAGCCTCAGGCAGGAGAGCCAGAGGGGCAAACTCAATGTGTTTGTGTGCCCAGGCCTGTCTGATCCCTGCATCCAGGAGCAGGCCTCCATTTGCTTGGGCAACGTTTTCTCCGAGTATCTCACCCACCCCACATGGCAGAAGGTCAAATGCAGCCAGTGATGCATAGCATGGGGTATTGGACACTGAGTCACAGCCCACAGTTCAGCCATACCCAGCAGACAGAGCATTTCCCAGTTTCAGTCTGGCACACACACTCCCTTCCCACACGCTCACCCACAACCTGTTGCATGACATTCCCCATCTTCGAAGAGGGAAACGCTGGAAAATTAGGGGATAAATATGCAGGCTGCAAGTGACTGCACTTCAAAAGCCTGCCTGGGTGCTGTGGCACTGCTCAAAACAAGGGCAGGGGGGTTGCTAACAACTGCGTGGCATGAGCCATCATCCTGAGGCAATGCTCAGGCCCAGCCCTGCTCCTGGTGCACTTACTAAGACAGATGAAGCCAGAGGGACTAGAAAGGAGCCTATGAAAAGCCAGGTCCACCCTCGGGAAATCTGCTTATGCAGACTCAGCGTCTCCCTCCTCCTCCTCCTCCTCTTGGGTCACAGTTTTCTTTTTATCCCTAGCTCCACGTCCACCATGCCCCAGCACTGGGATCACTCTGCCCTGCTGCTCCTCACCATCCCCAGCAGCGGGGCAGAGGCTGGCTGTAGTGCCAAGTGGCAGAGACTGAGCAGCCAGGCTGGAGGGAGAGCGCCGCCGGACTGCCTCCTCCCGCTGTTTCACAGCCCAGACTTAAGCCAGCACTGGAGTTTCCTAGGGAACCTGAGCCAGCTGCAGCCAAAACAGGATTGCTGGCAATGGAGGATTTTCAAGCCCGGGCCAAAACCCGTCTATTCAAGCTCATCATGCCACACTTGAGCCAGCTGCACAGCCGAGTACACGTGCGTTCGGCACTGGAGCACTCTGCAGCGGGAATGCCTCCTCCCTGAGCCGCGTTGGAGAAGAGAGGCTGCACACGACTGCATCTCTGAGCTCCCCGGGTGGCTGCTACATTAAACATCCCCAGCAAACGCTTCACTAAGTCACACTTCCTTGTCGCCGCAATGCGGGGATGTGTTCATCATCCAGGCTTGGGGATTTGCTGCAGCTGGGCTCCCCGATTTGCTTCAGGTTGCCGATTTCTGCTCAGATCACGCTTGGGTGCCCGTGAAAAATGCCTTTGCAATAGGGTTTTTCTCCTTCTCCCTCCTGCTGTTCTTTAGAGCCAAACTGTATCTCATCAAAATCCAGGCTCTTGAACTACTTTTTTCCCCAATAGTTGTGCTCTCTAATGATGCCGCTTCCATCTGCCAGCTACAACACCGCAAGCGAGGGGTAAAGCAAGAATGGGTGAATCTGTTCACCTTTTCCAGTGCCTCTGCCGACTCCTGAGCACCGAGTGCACAGTATCGGTCTTGGATCTGTTCCCGTCTGGAGCTGATCTCATCAGTGGTGCTGTGAATGACTCCATCGAGGCTCCCCCTTGCGGGCTCAGGGTCCTCAGCGCTCACTTCAGCCCCGTAAATTTAAGCAGCTCTCTCTAACCTGGCAGGTCTTTCTCTCCCTGTTCAGGTTCCAGCTTACCAGCTACAAAACCTACCAGCCCCCGAGCCACAGCTACAACAAGGGCTTCTGTCCCATCAGTTTTATTTCATCTTTGCCTGCTGCAGATACTGTTCCTCAGCAGCAAGAGCATTCCCATGTTCTCAGAACACACCCCAGATGCCCCGGACTTTCTTGGAAAGAAGCTATCAGGAACAGCAAACCCATTTGAGCCTTCCCCAGGGAGTAAGGAGACACTTGCACTCCCCACACTGTCCAGAAGGGCACTGCTGCCTATCAGTCAAGGGATCAAGACACCCCTTGAGTTTGGAAGGAGGGCTTGAACACAAGGACAGGGAGCTGCACAGCTCACCTCTAACTCTGGTATTTGCTTCTCTCACTTGTCTCGCTGAGCCAGTTGCTCTAATGACAGAACCAATGTGGAAAGGAAAATTGGTATAAAGAGGTCAAGGCAATTCCCCAAAGAAAGAAAATGAAATTATACCCCCGTGCTAACAACCAGGGAAACGGAGGCAGTGAGCATAGCTGAGTATTGCCCTGAGTCTTGCTTCAAGACATGCTTAATTGCAGAGATCTAGCCAGCAGGTTTTCTGATCCCTTATCCAGCATCCTGTTTCCTCATTCTGCTGCTGTAGCTGTAGAAGGATGCCTTTGATCACCGGGGACAGGTCTTCCTACAGCTGAAAGGGAAACTGCTGAAAGAAATGGAAGGGAGCAATCCTGGTGGATGATTGCATACAAGAAAGTGCTGCATATGAAAGGGAAGGAGACATTTCCTATTAGATTAAAGGAGCTCAAACCTGCTCTCCCTCTTAGAGAAGTATGCAACTCTATACTTGCCTCTCTAATTGCAGCCCTCTCCTGGGAAAGGTGCTTAAAAGTATTGCAAAAGGAAGGAGATTAGCCAAGGTCAGGGAATGGCAGGGCTGCAAATCCAGAGGATTGCGTAAAGAGGTGCATGGTCCGACGTGATATCAGGAGAGGTGCTGCCAGCTTGTTCTAAGAGAAAGTAGCAGAGTTAAAATTCAGCCAACCCCCCCAGGAACTGGCTGCTGGAGTCAGCCAGAGCAGGAAAACAAAAAAAAGAAACAAAAGACCACAGCACCAAGCTTCAGGAAAGTGAAAGGTCTCTGGCAGAACCCCTTGCCAAAGAAAGAGGAGTGTGACGGGGAAAGGGAAGCTCACGTCATGGGCCAGAGCTGACGACCCAGCAGGAAGGGCACACAAGCACATCTGAAAAACATCACAGGGTTCACATAAACACACACGGCAGAGAAACCAAACAAACACTGGGACAGGGAGGGGGTGACGGGGTGGTTCTGGCCGGCTGAAGACCACCTGGTGGGTGGGAAACCCCTCTCCCAGGCGGACCGGCTACTCCTGTGAGGCCGCCTTTCCTTCCCGATGGAGCGGGACTTGGCCTGTCTGGGATTTACTTCGAAGTGAAGGAGAGTTTGCTGAGCCAAGGCTGCTCTGGCAGGCGTTCCCCTGCCTGCTGGTGCCCTCTGCCGGCCGCTGCTGCAGGGCCTGACAACCCGGGACTGCACCCCTCTGCCAAAGCCGGGACCCACATCCCTCTGCCAAAGCCGGGACTGNCCTTCCCGATGGAGCGGGACTTGGCCTGTCTGGGATTTACTTCGAAGTGAAGGAGAGTTTGCTGAGCCAAGGCTGCTCTGGCAGGCGTTCCCCTGCCTGCTGGTGCCCTCTGCCGGCCGCTGCTGCAGGGCCTGACAACCCGGGACTGCACCCCTCTGCCAAAGCCGGGACTGCACCCTCTGCCAAATCTAGGACCTGCACCCCTCTGCCAAACCTGGGACTGTACCCCTCTGCCAAACCCGGGACTGCACGCCTCTGCCAAAGCCGGGACCCGCACCCCTCTGCCAACGCCGGGACCCACATCTCTCTGCCAAATCTAGGACCTGCACCCCTCTGCCAAATCTAGGACCTGCACCCCTCTGCCAAAGCCAGGACTGCACCCCTCTGCCAAACACGGGACCACACTCTGCCCCCATGAGCTGTGCTCATCCAGGCCTCTGGCTTGCACGCCATCACTTTCCTCCGCAACTGGCTACAAGCTAATTATAGCTGCAGCACTTTCCCTCCGGAGCGGTGTTAATTACAACTTGAAGCGCCTCACTCCGTCCAAACCTAGCTTAAAATTCCAGCTGTCGGTAAAAATAAATCGAGGGGAGAAAGGTTGTTCCTCACACATCATCTAGCCGCTCTTACAGGGAGCAAAAATTCAGATTCCGATCTCTTTTTCCATTGGCTGCGCTTAGGGCCCTTGTTATATGGAAAGCAGATGTACCAAAGGGGAAAGAGACTCCTAAATCTGCGAGAAATAAAAGCAAGGTCGCCGCTGACAGGAGTGTTACGCACGAGTTCACTCGCCATTGTTTGCAACCAGCCGAAAAGAGCTGCAGCCTTCCTCCATTCATCCTGGGCTTGTTAACCACTGGGTGTTGCCAAAGAAAGGAAAACAAACAAGCTTGCGACTCAGACAGACCGAAACCTGAGCAAAAGGGGGCTGTGTAAAACACCAGCCTGCAAAACCTCTCATTCAGAGGCATCGCTGTGGGGGATGGAGCGATGCGTGCCTTCTATGCAGATCGTACATGACCTGGAGGGCTCCTAGGGATGACTTCAGGATTCTCAGAAAAATCAAAGGAATAGTGACAGGCAGGGCTGACTCATAAGATTAAAATAACCTGTGTAAAACGTGCCTGAGCACAGCAAAGGGAAGGATGTTGCAATTTTCTATGAAAGGGGCTTAAAAAGGGCTTTGTGATGCAAGGCAGTAACAGTTAAAAAAAGAACTACATTCAGGCGCCCAAAAGTGCTTTTTAATGACCAAAAAGCCCTCACCAAAACAATGGCTATCCATAAGGAAAAGCCATTAGGTGTGACAACAGGGCAGTTCCCCCGCGAGCCATGGGATTAGCACTGTAAATGAGTAACACAGCACGGGACCGCTCGGCTCAGACGCCTGTCTCCACATCAGGGGCCGGAACGCCGAACGGGCTGCATTGTGCTCTTATCGCCGAGGCTCTGCAGCCCCAGCCCCAGCCCC
>VWZT01007609.1:993236-1014954 GCA_013397055.1 Pachycephala philippinensis
CCGGGGTCTGCGGGTGAGACCCCAGGGCCGAGCCGGAGGCAGGGGTACGGTGGGTCAGCAGGGAGGAGAGGGCGAGAGTTTGTGCACAGGGCTGCCGTGGGAAGGGGCGAGTGGACACGAGTGTGTTTCTCCTCCCACGCCGTCCCCTGCTACTGCACCCCCTGGAGCTGGCAGGGAGGGAGTGGGATCGCCGTTGTCCCTCCACAGGGTGGGAGCTTGTTGGTTTTTTTTTTTCTCACCGTCCCCTCCTCCTGCCCGCAGACAAAGCCACAAACCCCCTGAACAAGGACCTGGATTGGGATGGCATCAATGCGTTCTGTGAGCAGCTCAATAAGGAGCTAGAGGGGTAAGTGCTTTGTCCTTTCCCCAGGCTTCTCCAGGTCACAGGCCTGGTTAATTTCCCACCCAGTAAAATCCAATGGAATTGTCCCAAGAGCTGAATAGGCATGAAGGCCCTCGAGGTGGGGGTAGATGGGGGGTCTTGGTCCACTAATGGAAGGTTCCCTCAGGGTTTTGAGGTGTCTTGGTGCCTTATCAGCATCTTCAGCTTGCAACATGCTTTTCAACTCTGGATTCCCAGACAGAAATAAAGGTACCAGGCTTTTTATCAATAACCGGCGAGCTTTTCTTTTCCCCTCACTCCTTCCAGTCCTCCACTTGCCACCAGACTTCTTGCCCACAAGATCCAGTCTCCACAGGAATGGGAAGCTATCCAGGCCCTCACGGTAAGGGCATCTGCAGGCTGGTAGAACTAGATGAAGGGGCAGGGTGTGGAGATGCTCCAGCTTGACTGGAGAAGCATGGGAAACTTCGAATTCCCTCTGAGAAAGCCCTGGAGCACCTGGGCCTTTGGGTGGGAGAGGGTCTGAAGGTGGCTCCACAAGTCAGGAGAGGTTACTTGGAAAGGTTTTGTTCCTAGAAGGATTGTAGCCTGTTGAAGTTGAATAGAAAGCTTTTTGGCTTTTGTTCTGGTGGCCTTGGCAGTGCTGGGTTAATGGTTGGAGTCTATGATCTTGATAGTATTTTCCAACCTAAAGGATTCTATGATTCTTAATCGTATTGTGGATCCACACTTTGAAACCCTGGTGTTTGTGACCTCTCTAAGGGTATCCCTTTGTATGGGTTGTTGAGCCATCTCTGCAAAAACTGGTCCCAAAGACGAGAATCTTGCTTCCCCGTGGGAGGGTGCTTGACCACCTGGGAGGGAAAAGGGGATGTCCCTCTGTGCTGCTGTGACAATAGCCACAGGCTCTGTACCCGGTGAGGGGGGAGCAGGAGGGAGCTGGCTCCTGATCCTGCTGCTGACCCCATGCTGGGACTCACCTGGCCCCTCTCCCCAGGTGCTGGAGGCCTGCATGAAGAGCTGTGGCAAACGCTTCCACGATGAGGTGGGCAAGTTCCGCTTCCTCAATGAGCTCATCAAGGTGGTGTCCCCTAAGGTGGGTCTCATGGCATCGTGCTGGTAGGGACTGGTGCCTGGTGGCAGGAGGGCTTTGGGAAAAAGAGGTGGCTCAGCAGAAAGGTCAGACACCCAGTGGGATTTGGGGGCAACAGGACAGTGTTAGTAGAAGATCTAATCCTTGTTTCCTGGTGAGTTTTCTGGTGGGAAGGCGAGTCTTCATCCCGCTGTTCCAGGCTGATTCTTGTTGTAGGAAACTGAGGGCCAGCTGGGCATGGTGCAGCCAGCACTTGTGAGACTGCTGAGCTCATGTGCGTGCCTGGAGTCACCTTCCCTGCATCCCTGTTGGGCTCTGTCTGTGCTGCATGTGCTCGGGAACCTCCCCCAGCTTTGACATGACCATGTCTCTCTGGGGTGTCCCAGCCTGATTGAGACACTCTTGGAGGGCAAGCCCAGGCTTGGTCAGTGGTGTTCTGGTGAGTCCACCTGAAGGACCAGGTCATTACGTGCTCCTCTGCTGATGCTGCTGTTCTGCAGCAGAACAAGCTGTGCAGGCTGCCCTATTCAGTCAAGGCAGTGAACACCAGCACTTGTAGAGTTAAGGGAACACGGGCTAAATATGACTAAGGAAAACCTTTGTCTGCCAGTCACAGCTTGTGATCTGTGATGATGAATAGCCAGGGACAGTGACAGCAGCATCCTAAAGTGCTCTTGCTTGGCACCCTAGAGTATGTCCTCTGCCTTAAGCCACATGCCTCTGGTGGCACATGCACTGTTTGTACCACCAGTGCTCCCAGCAGACCTGTGTGAGAAGGCTGAAATGATTGCATGGCACCTGCTGGGTGCTGGTCATCTGGGGCTCGCCTTGCTTGGGGCCCTGGCTCAGAGACCACTACCCACATCCCTCTCCCAGCCCTACTGTCCCTAAAGGACTGCCTTGCTGAGCAGCTTCTTTTTGCAGGACCCTTGCCTTCACAAGGTGACAGGAGACTTGCCTCAGCCTTCCCACCTGTCCCTGTGTGTCACTGAGGAGCTGCTGCTGCAGCATTTCTCACACCTCTTGCTTTTCCTGTGGGGGAAACCAGGCACAGCATAGGATGTGTTGCAAGGCCCTCATGAGCTTTCCTTCTTGCTTCCTCTTTCCTCCTTGTGCCATTGGGAACGGTCTCGCTTCTCCTGGGAGGGTGAGGAGAGGAATAGGCCAGACTTGCAACGGCTCAGATCAGCTTCAAGCCACCTCTTTTCTCTTCTTCTAGTATCTTGGCAGCCGGACATCAGAAAAAGTGAAGTCAAAGATCCTGGAGCTGATGTACAGCTGGACATTAGGGCTGCCTCATGAGGTGAAGATATCAGAAGCCTACCAGATGCTGAAGAAGCAAGGTGAGAGGCAGTGGTCTGGAAGGGGAAGGTGAACAGATGGTTTGCCCTCCCTTATTTTTCATCTGGGCAGAACCTGAAACAAGTTCTCCATTCCCTCTGCCCAGACCCAGGGCATCCATGAGTCTGACTCAGCACCAGGGTCAGGAGGAGGAGCAGGTGCCTTGGGGCTCCTGGCTGAGCAGAGGGAGTTGCTGGTGATGAGTTGCTGGGTTGGAGGGCACATCTGCCTGCTCAGATGGGAGATGGGCCACTGGAAAGGTCTGGTGCTGAAGGGCTGCGAGTGCTTTGGCAGTAGATGCTGGAATTTTCTAAGAGGGGATATTTATGGGGAATGGAAACACGATCCAGGATCTTGGGTGACAGGATAACCCACACACCCTCAGTCCCAGCTGGATTTGGTAGGCCATTAGGGAAAAAAGACATGGGTGGCAGTGCCATCCCTGCGTGGGTGAGTCCTCCTGATCTCTCCTTTGGTTTCTGCTGCAGGGATTGTGAAGTGTGACCCAAAACTTCCCGATGATGCTCCTTTTCCACCGCCTCCTCCTCGACCTAAGAACATCATCTTTGATGATGAAGAAAAATCCAAGGTAAGGGCTCTGTGCAAGGAGAGGGACAGTAGACATCATATTTCTGCTCCAGTATCCTGTGTCCCCCTGATGTGGAGATTCAGAGAGCATCAAGGTCCCTGCTCCACATACTCTCCTTCAGAAAATGCATCACAGGAATGCTGAGGGCCTGTTCCAAAATCATGACAAAGGAAACATCCAGAGGTGTGGGGCATGTGGGTCTCTTTGACCTTTGGAGCACTTAGCTTCAGGATGGTGCAAAGGGTGAGGCGCTGACATTGGCCCAAGCAGGTTCTGGGAGGTTTGCTGCTGTGAGCTCTCTAGACTTCTGAGTTATCTGGCCATGAGGTTTAAATCCCAGCCCCAGATGCTACTGTTGTTATCTCTTCCCCACCCCCAGCACTGCAATCTGCTTATTGCCCAACCACTTATAGCCACCTGGACCCATCTTGTGTTGTCTTTCCATCAGAATTGTGTCACTACTCAAGCAAACCTCTGCGTTATCAGTGCTGATACATTTCAGCAAGTATTGGACTCCTCTGGGTCTAGTTCTGCAGCAGGAGTGTGATGCCAGTTTGCTGCAAGGGATGTAGTTTGCCTCCATGGGTCAGAGTCTGCAAATGAGGATTTGTAGGTGGGCAGCGGGACTGTTGACTGACTATGGAGAGGGAGAGAAAGTGGAAGCTCTCTGTCTTCACCAGCTGCACCCACAAAGAGGCATGTGAAGGTGTCTGAGAAGGAGTCCATTACAATGCCAAGGCGATTCTTGCATGAACCAGGCTTTCTTCCTGTTTCAGTGCTGCTGCACTCCAGACTCCCCATGGTGGGTAATGGGCAGACAGGGGCAGGTTTTGAATGTGGGGTATCTTCAGGGGAAAGCCTAGCTTGCATAACCAGAACCACAACAGGAACAGGAAGGCCAGTTGTACTTCTCTCCCTGGTGTCTGATAGCCCACAAGCTCCCGTGGCTGGGCTTTCTAAACGGTTGGAATTGTTCACTGCCTCTGCCAGGTCCAGGTTTGGGATGGGGGGAACTCTTGGCTCTAATGTTGCAAGAGTGACTCTGGCTGCCATCCCTCAGCTTGGGCTCAAAAGTACCTTCTCTTTTGCAGACGCTGGCTCGCCTCCTGAAAAGTTCCCATCCTGAGGATCTCCGGGCTGCCAACAAGCTCATCAAGGAGATGGTTCAGGAGGTGTGGCTGGGGAAGAGAGGAGCTGGGGGGTCATGGTCTGGGTGGCGATGATTGGCACCAAAGGAGGACTGGCTCTGTGACCTCATGCAGACATATGGAGCTTCTGCCCAAAATTTGGCTGCAGCAGCTGTGAAAGAGTCCTTGTGCAAGTTCTGCCATCCCCTGGCTATTTGGAGGAATGGCTCTGGGTGCATTTTGTGGCCCAAGCCCTGCTGCAGCACTAGATCTACAGCAATTCCATCCCTGTCTGGCATGTTCCTGCCCAGAGATGACCTGGAGTTTTCCACTGGAGTGGGAGCTGTTTGGAGGGCAGTGTTGCTGCACTTTAGTCCAGGGTGGTTGGCTGGCCCGGCCTTCCTCCTCTGCAACTTAGGACATCCTTCCCCATGTGCTTCCCCTCCAGGACCAGAAGCGCATGGAGAAGATCTCCAAGAGGGTGAATGCCATTGAGGAGGTGAACAACAACGTGAAGCTGCTGACAGAGATGGTGACAAACTACAGCAAGGGGGAGACAACGGAAAGCAATGAGGACCTAATGAAGGTGAGGAGAGGCGATCCCAGAATCCTCCCTGGGCTTAGCAGAAATAGGTGACCCTTATCCCCCCATCCTCCTGCCTGTTTTGCACACCCGGCTGATGCTCACCTCATCACTCTGCCTCCCCCAGGAGCTGTATCAGCGCTGTGAGCGCATGAGGCCCATGCTTTTCCGGCTCGCCAGTGACACAGAAGACAATGATGAAGCTCTAGGTAAACATATCTGGCCTTTCTCATTCCTGCTGAGACTGCCCTGGAGGTGTCAATGTACCCTGGTGCAGTCTGCAGCAACAATGGTGAAAATGCTCTCTGCAGCGCTTTTGTTTGCAGCAACTTGGGCCTTGCTTTGAAGAAATAGATAGACTTGGGATATAAAAGTTACTCTCCTCACTATTTTCACACTTATTTCAGCGGAGATTCTGCAAGCCAATGACAATCTGACCCAGGTGATCAATCTGTACAAGCAGCTTGTACGGGGAGAAGAGATCAATGGGGAGACGGTGGCCGGTCCCCTTCGAGGTGAGGAGACTTGAGGAATGGGGACAAGAGGGTCAAGCAGAGGCTCCCTGTTGCTGGTTTCCTGCAGTGTAAGAGAAGACTGAGAGAAGTGGAAAGGGGAAACCTGTGGGAGCTTAGAGTGGGGCTGGTGAGATAAGGAAATGGCTTGTGGATGTGACTGGTGCGTGAAGAAAGGGAAGTGGAAGGGAGAGTAGGGGGGTGTGAGGAAGGTTGAGAACCAGTCTCAGCACACTGCATAACACTGGATAATGTTTCTGACTCTCAGCTTCTTTTTTTTTTGCAGGCAGCACCTCAGCGCTTCTAGATCTGTCTGGCCTGGAGCTTCCAGCAACATGCCCTTCCTACCCAGCCATGCCCACCCTTTCAGGTGGCTCAGCAGTCCCTGTGCCTGACCAAGCTGGCTCTGTCTCCTTGCTTGACGATGAACTCATGTCTTTAGGTGAGAAACCCAGAGCAAAAGCTCTTTATTCTTTGACTCTGGATAGTCTGCATAGATGGTTCTTCTTTGGCGGGAACATGAATGAGAGAGCTCTGGTAGAAGTGAATAATAAAGAGGTGTCCTCCATTTAGTATGAGGGAGAGGGAGGGAAAGACCCTGCTGCGATTCTGAACTTCAGTCCCATGGTGTTTTCCTTGCTAGTCAGAGAGAGCCTGTAGGGATGTGGCCACTGATTTGCTCCGGGAAAACTGACCTGGCAGGTAAATCAGGAGTGATGCAATGGCCATCCCCAGATGGGATCACAAGGGTGGGTCACCCTCAGCTCCTCATGTTTACTGCTTGCTGTTGAAGTCATGAGCTGACAACAGATGCATGGGACTTCCAGAACTGTTCACATGAAGTCATGTGAGGTGCCAATCCTAGAAGGCTCTAGAGTCCTGCTTTGCACAACTAAGTGTCTGTTTCTTAAGACAAGTGCTTTTGAGTACAACAGCATCAAGTAGACAACATGGTCAGTCAGATTGGTCAGCTCAGTAGTATTCATTTTTCTGCTAATTGCAGTGAGAACTAAACCATAACTGAGGATATCTGGACAGAAAAAAAACACTATCACCCTCCTGGCTCTCCCCTATGCAAGGATGGGGGCCAGAGACAGAGACTCCATTGGCAGTTCTGCCGTGCTGCTTCTGTGTCTTACTCAGGCCACATTTAATGCTCTTACTGCTTCATGTTTGCTTTTACTCCTGGCAGGCCTGAATGACCCAGCACCACATCCTGTCCAGGCTGGTGACAGCAGTGGCTGGAACAGCTTCCAGGTAATGTGCTGGGAGCTAGGGCAGAGGGTGGGGAGGGTGGTAAAAGCAACAAATGTAGGTAGGGAAACATGCCACATCTGATGGTTGGTGCTGATACGCAACCCTGCTTGGGGGCTCTCCTGTGCACTCTTCACAGTCATCAGACAGCAATGAGCTCAGTATCACCCCTATCACAGCAACACCACCAGTCAAAGCAGATGCTGGTGCATCCTCCCCCAAACCGTCTCCTAGCAGCAGTGGCCTGGATGACCTGGACCTCCTGGGCAAGACACTGCTGCAGCAGTCTTTGCCTCCAGAATCTCAACAAGTGCGATGGTAAGCGCTTGGTAGTGCAGTCTCACATCTTTCCCCATTGTTTCCATTTCTGGGGTGCTGGACAGCATTTCAGTGCCCTGTTCCACTCCTTGGTCTCTCTCTCCCCCTGCAGGGAGAAGCAGCAGCCACCCCCTCGGCTCACCCTGAGGGATTTACAGAACAGGAGCAGCTCTGGCACCACAGCCCACAATCCCAGTGCTCCGCCTGTGCTCCAGAGTGTTTCCCCTAACCCCACGCTGCCCCTGACCTCAGAGCTGCCTGCCCCTGCTACACTTCCAAAAGCTGCCACCACACCAGTAGGAAGTACTGCAGTCCCACCACGGCCTCCAGCCACTGCGCTGCCCCAGGAGATCTCGCTGGCCAACATCACTGTGCCTCTGGAGTCAATCAAACCCAGTAAGCCAGGGAAAAAGAGGGGGGCAGGCACGGGGAGATTAAACCTTGCACACATGGAAGGGAAGAATGTGAAGAAACTTCTCGCTTGTTGGATTTTGTGGAGGCTGAAGAGGAATGGTGTCTCTGTCACTTGCATGGAGTTGGGGTGATGGGGAAAGGTGCTGTCAGGCCAATTCCCTCCTTGCTGACTGCTGCCTGTCCCTGCCTTTCCCACAGGCAGCATCCTCCCTGTGACAGTGTATGATCAGCACGGCTTCCGTGTCCTCTTCCACTTTGCTAAGGATGCCCTGCCCGAGAGGCCTGATGTGCTTGTGGTGGTGATTTCTATGCTTAGCACAGCCCCGCAGCCCATCCGCAATATTGTCTTTCAGTCTGCCGTCCCCAAGGTAAGACAGCTGCTGGGGCTGAGGTCCCCAGACTGGGCCAAAGCATGATTCTATTTCTGCAGGAAAGGCAGGGCGGGTGGAAAGAGCTCTGTGGGCATGGGAGCAAGTTCTGTTGCCTTCAGATTAGCACAGTGTTTTTCTCTTTGACTAGACAGCAGAAGCTTCCCAAGTATAGGAGCAGGGCTTCTGGCTGCCAGGTCACCCTCAGGAATGTGGTCACTCTCACCTCTCTTCTCTCACTCTCTCCCTAGATAATGAAGGTGAAGCTACAGCCTCCCTCAGGCACGGAGCTGCCAGCGTTCAATCCCATTGTCCACCCCAGTGCCATCACCCAAGTCCTGCTGCTCGCTAACCCACAGAAGGTAAAAGCATCATCCCTGGGGCATGAGCAGAGGCTGGTCTTGGTGCTTAGGCAAAGCCTCAGTACCCTGTCCCTGTTCCCTCTACTCCGCAGCATGTGAGACATGAATGGTTTGTGCCTCATGCCTTTCTTCCCCTGCTTCTGACTGCGTATCCTTTTTCTCCCATCTCCAGGAGAAAGTGAGGCTGCGGTACAAACTGACCTTCACCATGGGAGAGCAAACCTACAATGAAATTGGGGATGTGGACCAGTTTCCCCCACCAGAATCCTGGGGAAACCTCTAGGGCCACATGTTACAGACACTACACTGCAGATTCCTTAGGAAGCCAACCCGGTGGGGCTGGAGCAGCCTGAGGAAACGGGAGNGCAGAGATGCCAGGAGATGTTCATCCCACAAGACTAGAAGTGGAGTGGAAAGCTTCATGTGTGTGAACAGTTGCCTTCCCTGCTCTTCTGAAGATGACACTCCCTCCCCAGTCTGTCCAGCTTCTCTTCTAACCCTGCTTTCCCGCTTTAGGTGCATAGGGGAACAAGGACAGGGAGCTTTAACAACCTCAGCCCAGGGCAAGGCCTAGCAAAGAAAGATCCTTTTCCTTGTCTAGCCCCTCCGCACTTCTCAGCCCTTTAGCTACTTCGTGCTCTATGGTGCTCTCTCTTGTCCCCCTTGCCCCCTCCTTGGAGCTGGGCCCCAGTGATTCCATCTGGTGGGGTCACACTGGAGCCGAGGTGGAACAAGGCTGGGCAGAGCCTAGGTATCTCCAGCACCAGAGAGCAGACAGCTGCCCTTGCTTTGGGGGGGGGTCAGGGGGAGTGTTCATCACATATCTGTCCTAGCTGCCTACAGAGCTGTTGGTAGGAGGTGGGCCCCATGGTAGGGCCTCAGGGGCTGGGAAGGGCTTGCTCTGTGCCTTCCCAGCCCCTTCAGCTGGCATTCTGGACCCCTGCAGCACGGAAGCCTACATCATTCCTACAAGCTTTATCTATCATGGCAAGCTTTGGGAACGGTGGCCAGAGAGGGGCATGCTGTGGGGGTTGAGTCTCCCTGCAGCCTCCTGCCAGATGGGGAGAGGAAGCAGCACTTAGGCTTCCTTTCCCCCACTGAGCTGGAGAGCTTGGTGGGGTGGGGGCTTTTCTCAGCTCTTCAGTGTCCTCTTGCAGAGGGCTGGGTGATGGGCTGGGAATTGGGGGGAGATGGGAGTCCAGCCCATGACCACAAAGCTCTGCACTGGGGCGTGGGGGGTTCAGCTGTGCCTTGCACACCTTTGCTGCAGCTGAGGGCAGGCCTGGCTCCCTGTGGTGGGGAGGGGGCTCGCCCCAGCCGCCTGATCACTGTGACACGAGAGCTGGGATCTGCAGGCACAGAGGAGATTGAGGGTGGCACATCCCAAGCAATCCCCAACCCCATGGGACTTAGGACCATGGGAGCTGCTTCCCATCCCTAAGCTGGTTTGGAGAGGGTCTGATCATAAAAAGCAGAGGCAAGCGGTGCTCTGCATCGGCTTGCCAGAGGTAGAAGGAGGCATGTGTGAGATGGAGACTAGCAGGGTGCCTCGCACTTCTGGCTGGGGCAGTGAAGGTGAGGTGTCTCAGAGCTGGGCACAGTGAGCAGTAAAAGGAGAGGGGGAAGCAAGGTTTTTATGCTGGGATTCTGCTGTGTCTTACTTCCCTTTCTGGTCTCTTCAGGGTTTTGTATGGGTTTTTTCTTTGCAGATCTTGTTTGGTTCTTGAATAGACTTGTATATATTTTCAGTGCAAAATTCTGTAAATGGAAGAAAACAAACATTTAAAATGAGACGCCCGGCGCGAAGAACCTGCTGTATTTATGGGAAATAAAGAGTTCTTTCCTGAGGTTGGTCCTCTGCCTTTTGACCCAAGGAATGCACTTTTCCCCTCACTTCCGCTGACCCCTGAGGAGCTTCTCTGCACGCTGCCCAGCTTAAATCCTGCCCCTGCAGTCCTATAGTTCATCCCTCAGTCACTCAGGGCCTTGCCACAATGATTTCCCTACTTCCATGAGCAGGGATGGTGGAATTTCCCCAGCAGTTCTCAATTCCTTTTTTGAGAGCAGTCAGTTCCAGGCTGTGAACTGGGTGCTGCGCACTTCCCTCCTGCCCCATGGAGAGGCAGTGGGCAGGAGTCTGTGCCTGATAGCCCACAGGAAGCAGGGCTTGAGCTCACTCCCATGCCCCACATGCCTGCAGCTTCACCGCTGCTGGTAGCAGCACTTGGAAGCAGATCCATGAGGCAGTTTTATTTCAGGGGTACAAAGGAGGATCTCCTCTGGCAAGCAGCAGCCCAGGGCTGGGAGCAACTCTGATATGGCATATAAGGAATGGCCTGGCCCACCACTTGATGCAGCCAGTGAGGATCTGCGAGAGCTTTGCTGCATCTTTGCAACAGGTGCTTGAAGTGGTTGCCTGTTAGAAGCACTCCCAGAGCTTGATGTTGGGGTATCAGATGTGCTCTGCCACAGGTTTAGAACAGCCTGGTGTTT
This sequence comes from Pachycephala philippinensis, assembly GCA_013397055.1. Classification (NCBI taxonomy): domain Eukaryota; kingdom Metazoa; phylum Chordata; class Aves; order Passeriformes; genus Pachycephala; species Pachycephala philippinensis. The sequence continues at coordinate 1,004,034 of VWZT01007609.1, forward strand.
TGGGCAGGGAGGGAGTGGTGCTCTGTCACCCCACAACCACTTGAAAACAGCTCCCAGCAGCACTTTGCTATACAGTAACTGAAGACTTGACCTTTGCCAAGGAGCACAGCCCAGCAGTTCCCAAATTTTTGCTCCTCAGGCTTCAGGGCACAGAAGGAGTGGCCCTTCCACCTCGTTTTCCTTTGCTGCTTGCGTCTTCTGCCCACAAGCTGACCGCTTCTCATTTGGGCTTGGTTTGCTGCTTCCTTTGCCAGCCATGTAACCCAGCCAACAGCAACCTCTGCTCTCTCTTAGTGCAGGTGGAAAGTCCTAGCTGCGGGTAGCCAAAAATAAGGTGAGATTGTCATCTCATAGAGTCAGGACCAAAGGTCGTGGTGGTGTGAAGTGGACGTTTTTCGCCAAAAATAAAATTAAAAAAAACCCGTGCAACTGCGGGTGCTGCTGGCCCCGCTCGGAGGAACTCTGCTGGCGGCGGGGAGCGGGGGAGGGAGCTCCCCAGTGCACAAGGCAACAGCCGTTGGCCGCAGCTCTGTGCCGGTTCCGGGGAGCCTCAGCGACGGCGGGGAGGGAGAGCAGCGTGAGGGGTGCGAGGTGGTTCGCTGCGTGGCTTTGCTGCGTTTGTCACAACAAGGGGGTATGTCGCAGGGGAAGAGGATGGAGCTGCATCCGTGAGCATGGAGAGGTGCCCGAGGAGTGTTGGCAGAGCTGGGTGACCAGGTAGGGCAGGGTGTATGTACATCAGGCGCCCTGTATGAAGTGCACAGCCAGCTGGCACCGGCACGGGCTGCCCCGCGGCACAGCTGGCGGTGGGCAAGGGAAGGAAGGGGAACCACCCCAGCTGAGACAGAGAGCAAGAAAGAGCGTGGGCCCTTCATTCGGGCTCGGCAGCGGCATGTGCTTGTCCTGCCTTGTTATGTGTATGCTGTAATAAAATTTCCCCTTTAAGGCTGGGCTGAAGTTATTTTTACTTGTGGGGTGGTGACAGGAACACAGAACGGAGCAGGAGCCCTGAACGGTTCTTACCTGATCTGCAGCGGAGGGGCGGACGGAGGAGGAAGGAAGCCCCGAAAAGGAGAGGGAGCCAGAGAAGGGAGTCAAGGGAGGGGAAAAGAAAGCAGGCAGGGCATCCCCAGGGAGGGACTAGGGAGGGGACCAGCTGGGGAAAGTGAAAAAGAGGGAACGAGGAAGAGGAGTAAGGAGGGAGAGGTCCTCCGGGGAAAGTAAAGAGAAAAGTGGCTCCAGGGGGAAGAGGGGAAGAAGGGCTGCAGGCATCCAATGCCAAGCATTACCAAAGGGTGCTGAATAGGTACAGCCAAGCAGAGCAGCTCTTGTGGTCTCCTCCTGACTCTCAAGATGATGAAAAGACAGTTTAATCGAATGCGGCAGCAGCTGTCCCATCCCAACACCACTCGGTAAGGACTTCTCCACTACCTGTACCGGAGGGAGTGGGATGGGGGTCCTGGAGGGCTTGCGCTGGGGCTGGACTGACCTCCCAGTGCTGGTGGCCTGGGAAAAAAGGAAAGGGAGGAAAAATCTTTAGGGTTTAGAGCATCTTCAGTATAAGCCGAGGGGCTTTGAGAAGGCTGCATTGGTGCTGCTCAGCAGTAAAAGATCCTCAAGCCTCCCCAGGGCCCACAGGTGCTGCATTCACCTGGAAACCGGCCTTTCCCAAGCTTGGCTTCCCCAGCATGTGGGGCAGTGGGGCTATGGGGAGGGACCTGCAAGACACATGCTCCTGGCTGTGCAATGGCCAGGAGGGTGATCAGGCTGGGACCTGCCCTCCCTGCTGAGTCTGGGGTGCCCCGCAGGAACCAAATGCCCTGCACAGCTCTAGCCAGCCCAGCAGCATGAGCAGCCCAGAATGCTCTTTGAGGAGAGGACCAGGGGTCCTCAGATGGACCCGTGGAGGACTTACAGCTTCACACAAAACCCTCCGTCCCTATCCTACCTCTGCCATTTCCATATTTTACTCTTTGGCTTTCCAAAGCTCTCCCCTTGCAAAACCCAGAACTGAAATTACAGGGCTGGGCCCTCCCTGCCCAGCCCCCTCACTCCCTATTCCTTTCCTACTGCCACCTCTGCAGGTTCCCAGCACTGGGTGGCTAAGTGGGACTGAGCTGTCCCCTGAACTACTGAGGTCCTTCAGCCAGCCCAGCTAATCAACTACAGGGAAGCAACTCCCACATGCTGGTGGCCTCTTGCTCTTCTTGCATTTCCTGGAGGGGAGCATGATGCCCTTTCCCATCCCACTTCTCTCAAGATTTTTCATCTCCATGATAGATGCTCCTTCCTTTTGCTTAATACCAGGCAGGCAAGTCTCAAGCAGCTTGTGAAGTCCAAGAGCAAGCTCTTCACCCGCTGCAGAGCCTCTCCTCTGTGGACCATGACCTCACATGATCTTGCTTGCCTTCAACCAAACCACCCACGCTTCCTGCAGCTCCACATCCTCGTCCCACATTGGCTTTGGCAGGCAGTAAAAAGAGAGAAACATGAACTGGGGAAAAGCAGCAGCAGATGGAAATCAAATGGGGTTCCTGGGGCATAGCAATGATAGCAGGCCGAGAAGCAAGGCTTCCTCTATGGGAGGCATCAGGGAAGTTTTGGGGTCATGGTGGCTCGTGGGTTTTTAATTTGGTTTTGAGCAGAACCACAGAAAGCTGGGTTTGTGTAGGCATTTCTGGAGGGGCTGGTGTTGGTCTTGGACCCCAGCTTGACCACAATGATACCCTTGCTCCAACACCAGTGGCCCCACAGCTACTGACTACCCTGGCTGCAGAGACGTGTGCCAGACTGCAACATCACTGCCCTGGATTCACCTTCAGGGGAGAGGTGGGCAGTCAGGGTCCGTAATCATCCTGCTCCTGTTGTGGCCCTGCTAAGCACTCTGACTCCAAAAAAACAGGTCACATCTGGACTTTTTGACTGAGGTGCACTGAACTGGAAACCCTGTCTGATGGGGTGTCCACCAGCCAGCAAGGTTGGCTCCCTTGCCCTGCTCCTGCTGTTCTTGTCCTCCCAGGCTCGTTCTACCCATAGCCTTGTGTCTGATGGTCCAGGCTATAGCCTGTGTCTCCTGCTCCCAGGAGCCCAAAGAGAGGCTGGTAGGATGCATAAGGACCTGCCTTCCCAAGGAAGCTGGGTGGAGGTCATCCGCATTTGCTGATGGTTCCTTCTCCTTCCTCTGCAGAGCCCAAGAAGCAACTGAGCTCCTGTCAGAAGACTTACTGCAGGTGAGGTGTGGGCTGGGCCGGCAGGCGTGTGTCTGCTTGTGCCTGGGCGTGGGAACCTGCCCCGCTCCTGCCTGCCATTCGCCCTGCCAGCACATCCGAGTCACGGGACTGGGATCTGCCCGTGTGCCAGAGGGTGATTTCAGGACCATGCAGTTAAGGGACTGGCAGGCTCGTGCTACCAGAAAGGGCTTTCTCAGCTGCTCACAGAGGGAGGAATCCTGACCAGGAGTTGTGCTCCCTTTTCACTGGACCAGATGCTCCAGGCTGTGGCAGGATGCTGGCAGGTGTCGGGGTTTGACACTGGCCAAACTCCAGGAACCCACCAAAGCAGCTCACTCACCCTCCCTTGCCACAGCTGGGCAGAGGAGAGAAAAATTTAATGAAGGCTTCATGAATTGAGATAAAGACCAGGAGAAAACACTCCAAGGGCAAAACAGGCTTGACTTAGGTACAAAGTGAGTTTATTACTACCAAAATCAGAGGAGGATAATGAGAAGTAAAACAAGCCCTTAAAAACACCTTTTCTTCCTGCAACTCCTCCCTCCTTCCCACCGACAATGCAGGGGACAGGGTGTGGGGGTTTTGGTCAGTTCGTCACCCNGTGGCTCTCTCCTTCCACGGGGTCCTCCAAGGACAGGCTGCTCCAGCCTGGAAGCAAGGGCCCTCTCTCTCCACCGGGTCTCCCACTGGATCATAGCCTCCTGCAGGCATCCACCCACTCGGGCGTGAGCACCTCCCCCACGGGCTGCGGGTGGATCTCTGCATTCCCCGTGGGCCCAGGGGCTGCAGGGGCACAGCTGCTCCACCATGGTCCTCACCACGGCCTGCAGGGGAATCTCGGCTCTGGCACCTGGAGCACCTCCTCCCCCTCCTTCTCCACTGACCTTGGTGTATCCATGTTGTTTCCCTCACAGGTTCTCACCTCCTCCTCTTCTCTGGCTAGAAAAAACTGTGTCCCCATTTTATTTTGATTTTCTTCTTAAATATGTTTTCACAGAGGCGTTACCACCATCTCTAACTGGCCCAGCTTTGGCCAGCAGCATGTCCATCTTCAGAGCCATCAGAGACTGGCTCTGCTGGACATGGTGGAAGCTTCTAGCAGCTTCTCACAGAAGCTACCTCTGTGGCCCCCCCACTACCAAAAACCAGGCTGTGCAAAACCAACACAGTAGGCCACCCTCACCCAGAGCTGGGTAGTGGGGAAATGGCCTCGAAGTGCCCATGGCTGACAAAATGGCTTCCCCAGTCCCACTTTTCTGCCCCCAGATTGAGCAGAGGATTGAGCCGGCCAAGCGAGCAGCTCACAGTGTGTCCAAGAGGCTCCAAGCCTGCCTGCAGGGACAATGTGGCTCTGAGATGGACAAGCGAGTGGTGAGTAAAATCTTCCCACCACGGCCTGTGCTCACCCCAGCTCTGTCCCTTGCCAGCAACGGGGATGCCAGGATGCTGCTTTGCCAGCTTTGCTGAAGGGTGGCCCAAAGCTATGCCAAGCCCAGGTCCCATTGTTAGCAGTGGCCTCCAGCATGTGCCTGGGACAAGCAGAGTAGGACAATCCTCTCATTTGTCACTAATTTGGGACTCTCCTGAAAGAGAGACAATGTCTTTGCTTTGAATAACCCTCCAAAGCCCTTGTTGTCTATGTCCTTTCCCAAACCCCCATGAACTCAGGCACCTGTGGTGCCCTGTGGTGAGGAGCACCACATCGTGGCCAGGCACAGTGGTGTCACCACTTCTCTCTCAAATCCTTGGCTCCGTGCAGAAGAAGCTGCCCTTGATGGCTCTGTCCACGGCGATGGCTGAGAGCTTCAAGGAACTGGACACAGAGTCCAGCCTTGGGTAAGTAACTGGTGGGAGAAAGTTCCAGGGTGACCCCAAAAGATGCCAGATCCTGGTGGTGACACTGTCTTGGCTCACGGGCTCCCATGGCTCAAACCATGTCCCCAGAGCAAATACTGGTGTTGGACTGGGAGAGGGGACAGCCAGCACCTTCAGCCTCCCATTGCAGAGTAGGGCCAGGGGCTGGCTCTACTCTACCCACGGGTACAGGTATAGTGAGGATGCTGGGTCAGAGAGCGGCATGGCTCCAGCACACAGTCATTTCATCTCTGTCCCACACAGGAAAGCCCTGGAGATGGGTTGCTGCATACAGAGCTCACTGGCCAAAATTGTGGCTGAGTTTGAGATTGCCCTGGAGCACTACGTCCTGCAGCCACTCAACAAGCTCAGTGAGGTAGTCCTGGCTGCCCTACTGGCTCCACTCTCCAATCTCACCACTCCTTCCTGTGTCCTCAGGCCTCCCCCACTCACTCTGGCCCTCTCTCCCCCAGGAGGAGCTCCCCATCATCCTGAAGCGCAAGAAGACCCTCCAGAAGTTGATTTCTGACTGGAACACAATTAAGAGCCGGTACGGGGCACACGGCAGCCCTGGTGGGTGGCAGGACATACAGAGCACAGCCCCCAGACAGGCTGGGGGAGAGAGGAGGAAAATTACCCTGGGGAGTCAATTTCCAGCATCTCTTCAGGAGCACCCAGCTAGCTCCTCTCTGTAGGTGCATCTTGCTCTGGGCTCAGATGCAGATTCCATAGCACCAGAGAGAAGGGCAGCTCTGCCCCTAAAGGCAAGAAAGTGCCCCAGTGCTGCTTGGTACACTGAGATCACCTCGTTCCAACCCTTGCCATGCCAGATTTCTCTGGAAGTCTGCACACCTGTTCTACCCAGAGTCCCAGGCACTGAGACCATAAATGTGCCTCTTCTCTCCCACCCCAAAGGCTGAACCAAGCTGCCAAGAGTTCCAGTAACAGCACTGGAGCTGGTGCTGGCCCGGGGGCATCTTCTGCTGCCAACAAACTTGAGATCTTGAAGGAGGAAGAGGAGGAGGTGAAGAGGAAGGTGGAGCAGTGCAAGGTGAGATGGTCACTTGCTGTCCCCCGTGGATCAGCTGCAGGGCTGCAGACCTGCTCCTCTCCACCAGTCTTGTCCAAGGTGACCCCATGCTGAGGTGGATTGCAGCCAGCCAGCATGTCCTGCCTTCTGAAAGCAAATGGGCCCCTCATGTAGAAACAGGGAGGTGGCCCAAGCCCAGGGAAGAAAAAGACTAAAGGATTCATAGCGCAAGCTGCTGCAGAGAGGAGGCTCCAGGGGCTAAAGCAGGGAGCATATGGGGTCCCTTCAGGCTGGGAACCAGCTGAGTTAGGATCTGTCATGGGTGGCAGGGAAGATTCACATCAACTTTCTGCACTTCTGCCCTGTTTCTCTGAAAAGCCCAGCACCTCATCTGGCAGAGCTTGTGAGCTCACTGGGGCTGAAGGTGCAGAGACCTCTTGTCCCTGAGCCATTTGTGCCAGGACCTTGATCATAGGGCAGGTGACTGCCACTACCCAAACACATGCAATGGAGGCAAGGAGAAATCCCCACTGCACCTAGAGAGCCTGTCTAGACAACTCACAGAGAAGATGAAAGGGCTTCATGAAGGTGTTTCCTCTTCCTCGGGTGCAAGGAAGGGGATGGAAGATTGCTCTTTTTTGTGTCTCCCTTCCCAGGATGAGTACATGGCTGACCTCTACCACTTCTCCACCAAAGAGGATATCTACGCCAGCTACTTCATCAAAGTAAGTCCCCTGTCTCACTTCTCCCCAGTGTGTGAACATCAGCTGCAACATGTCTGAGCCCAGCCTTGCCCTCATCCACACCAAGTGCCCCGAGCAGGGCAGGGGACAGATCAAGGCATCAGCAAATGCCTATAGCTGGCCTTGCTCCAGGCACTGCAGGTTAATGCCACCACTAGCACCAAGTGCAAAGAAGCAGCCTGTCCTGATGATACCCCTCTCCAATTTGCCCTCTACCCCTCACTATAGACATAGTCCCATGGACCCCAGGTGGGTTGCCCTTGCAGCTCCCTCTTTGCCCTGTCTTCATGTGGGTGCAATGTCCTGGGAGTGGGCACCTCTCTAAGAGGGGCTGATGCCAAACTGAATGCTGTTTGCCTGTCCTCTGTCTGACAGCTATTGGAAATCCAAGCCCAGTACCACCGGCAGTCACTGGAATCTCTGGACTCAGCTCTGGCAGAGCTGAGGGACAGCCACAGACAGACAGGTACCCTCTGGCTCTCCATGCAGCCTGGGAAGGGCTGCAGCTGAGCCTGGGCTACACAAGTGTGGCCAGCAAAGCTGGAAAAGGCTCATTTTCCCTCCCTACACCTGCTGCTGCCTCCCGTGTTGGGCTGGTAGGTTGGGGATCGCATCTTGACATGGGCTTTGGGATGCTGCCTGTCCTGCTTCTGCCTCTGCCTGTAGCCAGCCAAGTTCAGCTTGGAGCAGGATGTTGCCATGGCCAGACGCTGGATGGTCCCAGTGTCCACCATCTCTCCTGACATTTTCTTTCCTCTTCCAGAGCCTTCCTTCACTACGGACACCCCGGTGGCAGGGTACTACGGTGTGTCCCTAGAGACACACCTCAAGAGCTTGGGCCGGGCGATTGCGCTTCCCATCGAAGCTTGTGTCATGATGCTGTTGGCTTCTGGCATGAAGGAGGAGGTAGGGAGTGCTCCAGACCCCCTCATCACCTTCCCCCCACCAGATGCACTCCTCCCAAACTCAAAATGCATCCCTTCCCTCTTCATCCCATCCCCAGGGACTCTTCCGGCTGGCAGCAGGCGCCTCAGTGCTGAGGAAGCTGAAGAGCAGCTTGGCCAGCGGCTCAAATGCCCTGGAGGAGTTTTACTCAGACCCCCACGCTGTGGCGGGTGAGTGCCAGCAAGGCAGGGTGGGGGGACGTGATTGGGCAGTGCCTGCCACCATTCAGCTGCCATCAGCTCCACTGCTCCCCCTCTCCTTCCAGGTGCACTGAAATCCTACCTGCGGGAGCTGCCCCAGCCTTTGATGACCTTTGAACTCTATGACGAATGGGTTAAAGTGGCCAGGTGGGTCCAGGCACTGGGGTGGAAATCCCTGGCAGGTCTCAAAAAGCCCCCAGTCAACCCCCTCCATCCTTCCCAGCACTTGGAGCAGGGGTGTTTGACTTCATTTGCCATGTGGGGGGATACGAACACCGTGCCTCCATGGATGCCTGCCTTCACTGCCCAGTAAAGCAGGACATCTCCATCTCCAGGGCCATGGCCCACACGGGGCAGCCAACACTGGCCTTCCTCCTTTCCCACTGTGTCCCTCTCTGCCACGGGGAACAGGCCGAGCTCTCTGCTCCTCCTTCTCTCTTACAGCTTAAAGGACACGGATAGCCGCGTACAGAGCCTGAGAGACACCTGCAGCCGCCTGCCCCAGGACAGCTACAACAATCTGAGGTGTTTTGTCGGAATAGGGCTTCTTCAGCCCCAAGCAATCACCAGGGGTAGCCATTCCCTCCTCAAATCCCTACCTACTAAACCCTTGCTCTCCTTTCACCCCACAGGTATCTGATCAAGTTTTTAGCCAAGCTGGCTGAACACCAGGAGGTGAATAAAATGACCCCCAGCAACATCGCCATTGTGCTGGGCCCAAACCTACTGTGGTCGCAGCAGAGCACAGGGTAAGATCTGGTTTGAAGGGGTGGGAGGCAGCTCTCTAGCCCCAGCTGGGGTGCCCTGAAGGCAAATGCCATGGCAAAGGCTGATCCAGCACCCTTCAGGCTGGTCTAAAGCACCTACACCTCTTCCATCCTCAAGTCCTGTCCCTTGTCCCCGTGCTCCCCAAGTTGCGTGTCCCCTCACCAAGCACATGTCCTCTTAGCCACTCTGCAAAGTAGTAGAGGAGGGGGCTGAGACCCAAAGCACTTGTCACATGCGTGGCTTCCAACACCACTGGCCTCCAACACCAAGCCAGGGTTCCCAGGCCAGCGAAAAAAGTCCATCACCCATGCTGCCATGGTCCTTGGCTGGGCTGCCTTCCCTTCAGACCCTGACCCCTGCAGAATGAACACAAAAACCCATTTGTGGTTAATGCCCCCAAACCCCTTTTCTGATGCCTCCCTCACCCCTGTGTTTCAGAGACCCCGTGGAACTGGACTTGGCCTCGGTCTCCTCCATCCAGGCTGTGGTGGAAGCCCTCATCCAGAACGTGGACACTCTCTTTCCTGGAGGTAGGGCCAGGGCATCACTTGGTGGGCCGCAGCAGAGGGTGATGGGGAGAGGAAGGGAAAGGAACATTTCTCCATCTCCAGGAGGAGAGAAGCGGGAGGCTGCTCTGGCTCCCTGCTGTGGGGTCATTGCTCTGGGTGACAAGTGCTTCCTCACAGAATCTCCTCCTTTCTTTTCACCCAGAGGTAGATTTCAATGTCTCAGGCATGTTCATGCCACCCACAAACACCGGACTTCGCAAGGCTGCCCCAGTGGAAGAGCCAACCCCTGCGACCCCTCCAGCCAGCATCCCCACCCCTTTGGGTGGAGAGGCGTAAGTCTGATGGGAGCTAGAGGCGCTGGCTGTCCCAGCTCTCCCCACGTCCTCCCTCCATCCCACCCCATGCCAGGGCCGTACCCTCACAGGTGGCTGCAAGGTGCCTCGCCGCCAGGACCGCCATGCCCAACCAAAGCCTGACTTGCTCCGTTCTCTGCGCAGCACATCCAGGGACCCCGAGGCCAGGTCCCAGCCGGCATCGCCAGCACTGCCCAGGCCAACTCCTGAAGCTACGGGGCCACCAGCTCCGACGATGACTGACAACAGCACCCGCAAAGGTTAGGGTGCCCCAGATGCTTGGGAAATTACACCCCCCAATGCCACCTCCTGTGGTTTAGTCATCATCCTGCTGTTCCCCACACAAGTGGACACTGGGGATGTCCCTGTCTCCAAATGAAGGGAAAGGCCTCTGGCCAGGACAGCATGGCTAGGATCCAGCCAAGATGGGACCGTAGGATAGACACAGTATGCCGTCCAGTGTTGGGTTAAACACTGGTAAAGAGGTGTCAAAGCTCTTGGTCCTTTGTGAAGGCAAGAGGGAAAAGCCCCCAGAAAAGCTGGTGTGCACTTGTGTCTTCAGTACATGAGCTGGGCAAGGGGCAATTTGTCCATCCATCTGTCTGCAGCCCCCCTGCCTGACCCATGGCTAGCACTGCAGCCCCCTCTGCCCTTTGGAGAGGCCCCAGTGGAGATGACCCCAGCCCACCTCAGCTTTCTTTTCAGGCAAACGCCCGGCTCCGGCCCGACCCACAATGCCACCACCGCCTGTGACACAGCCCCGGAGCACGGCTCCTGCCCAGGCAGCCAGCCCCAAAGCCCTGCCACGACGGATGGTGCTCAGCCGAGCCCCCTCCGTCCCGCCGCCGCTCCCTCCGCAGCCAGCACCCCGCCACAGCCGAGATGCCCCACCGTCCCCCAAGCCTTCCACTGGTGAGGCTGACACAGCGGCAGCCGTGGACTGTATGCCGGGAACCACAGAGGAGGGGCAGCCCCTGCCTGCAGGAGGAAGCCCCCTGGTCACATCAGCCCCAGAAAGACAGCCCACAGAGGACTGAACAGGGTGAGGGGCGAGGGGGAATCACAGGTCGGGGAGATGGGACCTGGCACCTCTCTGGGACCCAGCAGGCTCTGTGGAAATGCCAGGGTGGCCTGAGGGACAGCATCTCTTGTTCCTCCACCTTGTTCCCTTGGCTCACACCACCTGGCATGTTTTGCCTGCCTTCTCTTGCTCTCCCATCTCCACCTCCCCACACCACCACGTCCCTGCTGGGGCCCAGCCACCAGTGAGGGCCCAGATCCCTGCCCAG
>VWZT01007611.1:0-58427 GCA_013397055.1 Pachycephala philippinensis
CCCCAGGAGAGGAGAAATGAGACAAGGAAAAAAAGTGAACTGCTTTATACAATGATATCTCTCTCTTTAACAGCCACCTTCTGTCCTCATCCTTCCTCTGCCCGCTTTCAATCTGAGAAATCACTCTCAAAAACACAAGAATGGCTTCTGTACTTGACCATCTGGTGCATGATTTCAGCTTGTGATTTTGGAAACAAAACAGTGCTCCTTCAGGAATATCCTGAGTAGCCCAGCTAACAGAGGCCTCACACCAGTGCAGATCTCTCACTCACACAAGGCTCAAAGCTGGCAGAGCTAAAGCCCTTCCACACACCAGTGAAACTTCAGCCCCACCAGCTGGACTCATCCCATACCTCGATATCCTGGGATCCCATGGAGCGGATGGTCCCTCTGCAGGGACTTACGTTAAATTCCCTTGGCTTCATAAAACCTTGAACTCCCTTCCTCCAAAACTGGCAAGTGGTTTCATAGATCTGAAGAGAGCTGCAAACACTGGGATCTCCTGAGCCGTCCTCAGGAATGCAGAGGTTGAAGGCCGTGGGTGCCAGGGAGGTGTTGGACAGGCAGCACCTCAAGGTGCGAGGAAAGCCTAAGCAAATGACACAAATATCCATTTAGGCATCAATATCTCATGATTCCTGGTGTGAATGTCCTGCTAGGATAAAACTGTGCTTGGATTTTAGCTCTTTGTTATCTGAACTACAGCTCACCTCAGTTCCCTTTGATGCTGATCCCAGATTGCTGCCCTGGCAATGCCCAGTCTTAGCCCTGCTGAACACCATGAATTTATCTCTGCTGGGGAGGACCTCTCTCAGCTGCTTCAAATCAGCACCAGTTCTTTCTCACTGGTGAGTGTGCTCCTTAACTGAGCATTTACTCTGAAAATTCAGTCTGTAAAATTCCCTGTTAACTCCACCAACACAACATGTAAAAGCAGTGATTTGTCATGGAGGGAAAGCTACAGTAAAAAAAGAGAGGATGGAATTAGGAACTAGAACATGATGCAAAGCACCCTAAAGCAGTTTCTCTAGGCAGGATTCTTAAGGCATCTCCTGATTTGGGGCAACCAGACCGAGCTCGTGAGGACTCACAGCCCACTCCACTGGAGGCAAACCTGAGCCTTGCTTCAAGATCAGCAATTAGGAACCACCTCACACAACAAACGGGGACATCACACCCACACTGCTCACTGGCTGTGATTCCTGCCCACAAAGGTTTACACCAGTTCAGCTCCGAGATTTGGTTTCCATGATGGAAAGCCAGGGATATAGCCACACCTCGTGGGGATGTCCTGCAGAGCCAGGACACCAGCCCACAACCTGCTCTGCAGGGGATCCATGGCTTGGGTGGCCAGCTATGTGTGGAGGAGACATCTCCACAGCCTGCTTACCAAGAGTCATTTGAACACAGATGGGGAGGAAAAACCAACTGCAGGCACAGCCCAGAGCTTCTCCATGCCCATCAGCAATGACCACTGCCAGCTCCAGCAGTGACTACAACAGAGAGGCAGGAGGGGCACTAAAAGGACAGACACAGATTTCACAATCCCAAATGCCACCGAGGTCAGCAGATGCAGACAACAGTCAGCAGCACAGTTAAAAGAAACAAAGATCAAACAGCTGCCCTCAGCTGAAGAAGCCTTAGGAATGGAATCAGATTAAGCAGGATGCATATCCTATTACAGAACCATATTCCTGCCTGGTGCGTTTCTTATTATTTCACTTATTCAAAAGGAAACAAGAAGTGGCTCAGCGGTGATGCAGGGAAGGGAGGAAGCAGCTCAGGAAAGGTAATGAGTTTTCTTAAAAAGTCCATGAACAGCATGAAAACACAGAGGCATCCTGGGTGCAGAATGATAATGGCCCTTCAATCAATCCACAATTGATTTCACATTTAAACTGTAGATCATCTCAGTAAAAAAGCCTTTTGTGAGCCTGAGATGGAGAACTGGAATCTGCATTTCAAAGGCAATGCTCTGGATGCCACCGGCTCTCTCAGCAGAGCTGGGCTGATGTAGGAGACACAGGTGCCTGAGGCAGACTTATTGCTAGGACACCTGACCTGGTCAGCGATGAGGTGCCCTCACAGCACTAATTAACATCCCGCACTAAATGTCAGGTGGGTAAATGATGCCCTTGCCTTGCAACAGGAACACGTGCCCAGAGCAGCTACAGACTGGTAAAGGCTTAAGCTCCCTTCTCTTGCAGTCCCATCCCCTGGGCCCTCCTGGGACAAGGACTTTTATGGTCATTCTCCTGGCAAGGATCAGGAAGTTGGGGCAGAGAAGACTATGAGGGACACCAGAAAATAGTGAGTTTTATTCTTTTGGTCGTATTTGATCTCACGATGGCAAAATGCTGCCTAAGGCACCAGCAGCCCTGGAGTTAACACCCTGAAGAGGCTGTTGTGGAGGAACACGAGTGACGGATGCTCTTATGTTCAAGTGCTCCATTTCAGCAACACACAAACCTCTCACACTGTGGTGCAAGCCCAGGGCACACTCACCAAAGGAGATGTCACCGAAGTGGAGGGCAGGCACATCGAAGTGGATAGTCGTTCTTATGACGCAGCCCCTGGAGGACAAAGGCAGGGAGGCAGTGGCTTTGTTAAAGGGAATTGCAAAGGGTTTGCCTGTCCTTAGGGCTGGGCTGGATAAAAGCTGCTGTCAGAGCCACCCTGGGTTTCAAATCAACCCAGCACCCTGTGCTCAGCACAGCATTCATGTGGGCAGGAGGCAGCCAAAACAAAGTGGTCAGCAGCTGATGGGGCTTAGGGCACCATGGAAGGCAGGACATGCCCCTTGCTGCTGGCCCAATGAAGGATCCTAAACACACACCCAGAGATGCCTCTGTGCCTCAACTTCCCCATCTGTAACGTGGTGGACGCAGCGGTGTCCCTACAAAAGTGGACTCTCTGTAACCAGCCTTCCCAGCCACAGATTCCCTGCTTTGATACTTCTTATCTGGACCTGGTGTTTCCATGGAGGATCTTTCCCAGGAGATCTTGACACACACAGTCATTCCAGGCAGGTTTTTGAGACAAGAATCCAGGGGAGCCTCAACCATCCATTGCAGCGACAGTTCTACACAGAGGACAGATGAAAAGACCAGCTTGTCACCAGTGCACCAGCTGTCACAGCCACCAGCAATGGCTTAAACAGCCGAACACGGGTGTCCTTAATCCAACACACCACCTCACATTCAGCAGACAGGCTCCAAACTGCAAAAGTCACCAACATCCACTGAAATCAGCACTTGAAGCTGCACAAGACTCACAGATTGATGTCATGTTTGATGTAAATCAATGCCCACTCTGCCTTTTAGTTAAAAATCAGGGGCCACAGTGAACTGTGACTTCTATTTTATTCACTAGACTGCCACTGGCTCTGCTCTGCACATCTCGACAAGCAAAACCTGCCCTTGCTCAAGGAGAAAGCTGCTTATGCAATAACATCCCGTGACCAGTTTGGGGGAGGGACAGAGGAGAATAAATTATTTGATTGTGAAATGTTCCCTCTTCATTTAAAAAAAAAGAAAAAAAAAAGGCAGCGCTTTTCTGCAAACAAAAAAGCCAGCATAATTGTTTCTCTGCTGAGGTCAGACCTACTCACCACTCTTCTCTTGCAAAGTAATAATCTTCTAGTTGTTTTTTATCAATTTCCCTTATCCTATTGGTAAAATCAAGTGCAGATTCCTTTCATTTCTCTACTGCCTTGATCCAGTGCCTCCCAACAGCAGCAGCCCAGACACAGCCAGCTCCAAAGCTCCAGAGCATCCAGCAGCAGCTTTCTTGCCTACCCCATGTTATCCCACCAGCCCATGGCTCAGATGTGCTGGGACAAGCCCTCGCTTGAGGATCCTGAGATGAGGTCTAACTGCAGTCTAGCTGCTTATCCCAGCACTAACAGTATCATTTACTTTTCACCTTTTCTCAAGTAATGGAAATAATAAATTGATAGAGAGAAACAAGGTATCAGCATCAAAAATGCATAGAGAGCACAATCTTTTGATAAGAAATCAACTCGGTGTGTCCTTTCCTGCTAGAAACAAGGTTTTGAAAGTGTCTGGCATGATGTAGTGCTTCATTTTCTACCTCTTTCAGTTGCTCTCTCTTATTTTTTGCAGACTTGACACCATTGGGATGGAGAAAAATAGGTAGAAAATTATTTTCTTCCTCTCCAGAAATGCTTTGTTCTTTCTAGAGCCAGAGACATAAACCATGGCTGAAGTGTGGTGAGGGACTGGTCAGTAAGGGAGAGCACTCCCAAGCCCTTTGAGAGGGCCATTGCTGACCCAGGAGGATGGATGGCTTTCCTCTGACTCCCAGGAATAGGCAGGAGGCACCTGACTGAAAACTGTTTGCAAGGGACTGGAACTCAAATGCAGCCAGTTTCGGACAGCCTGAGCACAAAAGTGATTTGTGTCTGGGACTGGAACAAAAGCTTCTGAACACGCAGGTTTTTGACGCAGTGTTGCTTTCATGTGCCAAGGGGTTTTGCAGGAAGCCTCCCAACTGATCTCCAAGGGAGGCTGCCAAAAAACAGAGATTGGTGTTTAACGAACAACAGACACACCTTTCTGACCCAACCAAAAAGATCCAGATTCCAAGAAACCCCCCAAATTTGACTAGTATCACAACTGCTGGAGTTGCCAGGAATTCCACAGGTCCACAAGGCTCACTGCTGCCCCTGAAGCCACCAGGATCCACCCCAACCCTGCTGCTCACCTCATAGCTGTGGGCTGCTCTGACAAAAACCTCCCCGATGTCCAGTTCCTCAAAGGTGAAGTGGAGCTGGGGCCCAAGGCCTTCCCCTATGAGGAGCAGGGGCAGCCTGGTCTCACGGCCTGAGGAGAGATTTCTATTTCAGCACAGTAATTCCCTCTGCTATCCTGCATTTTCCAGGCTGCCTTAGTGCCAGTCCCTGACTCTGAGCTGCCTGGGACCAGCTCCTGATGTTCCAGGAGAAGATACAGACCCCCATCTTCCCTCGGGAGATATGCCTTGGATCTGGCTTCCAATTTCTAACCCACCCTTAGGGCTGGTTTCCAATTTGGCCACCAGTTTTCACTCTGAAGAAGCAATGCTGAGTTTAAAACTATCTCTGATTTCCTTCCCATGCAGTTAAAGGAACTTTGAAATCCATTCAGTGAAGGCACAAACCTCGCAAAGAATTTGGCATTGCTGCCTGGCTTGCAAGTATATCAGGGTGTGGATGACACAACAGCACAGGAGTTTGTCGCCAAAGTCCTCAGTTTCTTTGCTTTCTGAGATCAGATCAACTTCTCTGCTTTTCAGTATCTTGTTGACAGCATCTCCCCATGTTTTGTGACTGGCTTTGAACAAAATTCTCATCTGACCACATCAATAAACAGAGATCCACAGTTTCACGTGATGTAGGACATCACAACATAAAGGAGTAATCATAATTTGGGATTTTTAAGCAACTAAGAAAGTTCATTTTGAGCTTCACTATTTGCTATGAGCAAATTTCCAACCACTTCTTCGCTGCTGGCTTTGCCAGTTGCCCAGAGCTGATAAATTCTGTCCATCACCTGATCCAGAAGTACCTGCCAAGTAATTTATGGAGGCACCTTCAGTACAAGTGGAGGCCAACAAAGCCCCTTTCCAGTGGGGCAGGAGATCCAGCTGCACAATGCACCGCACTGCGAAAAAGCTCCCAGATATCCACAGCATGGTGCACACAGTATCTGCAAATCCTCATCCCAAGGGATTTGGGACTAGCAGAGAAATGCTTGAGGAAGGCAGTCACATTTCTTGAAGGGATTAAGAAGCAAAAGTAAAAAATTTGCCAGTTGAAGATGGTTGTTTTCTTCAATTATTTTTGCACCCAGGGACCATGACTCTGGGACAATTCCCACCCTGACAATCCACTGGATCAGCTCTGATCTGTAAGGAAATGCATCATTTAAATGACTGCTTGAGATCCTTTTCCAAGGGGTCAGTGGAAGAGTTAAGCTCTCCCAAAGGCCTCTCAGGGTCATTCAGGAACAGACTCCTTTTTCTCAACACACATAATTTGCTCTGGTTCCTCTAAATCCCAGACCAGCACAAGGCTTGCATGCAAGTAGTTTTCCTCTTTCTCTGTCATGAAAAAGCTGTCCTGGCACAACCCCAGGAGATTCCTGCAGCAAAGTGCTGGACAACCATCACCAGAGCCAAAATCCCAGAGCCGAGAGCATAGCCCTGAAAAAGGAATCCCTTGGGAACAACTTTTTAAATCCATCCTTTCCTTCCACGGCTCCCACAATTGCAGCTGGTGGGCAGCAAGACAGTTTGTTAGCACAAGCCCTGAGTAATTGTTGTAGATGGCATTTGCTGAGTAAACCCTGCACAATTACTGTGTAAATAAGAAGCTGTTTCATGACATTTGTATCCATCACTTGAAGCACGAAGACAAGAACAGAGCAGCTGGGCTAGGGATTGCAGCACCCTTCAGAATGGGAGCCCAGCTGCTGGAGGACCTTGGGCCTCACACCTCTTGCTTTTAGATGGGCACACCCAGAATATTCCCTGAATGGAAATCTGGCAGCCATCTCCCACTCCTGAAAAACACCTAAGCAGCACCATGCAGAGACAGAGAGGAAGGACAAGGTAACCTGAACCACGCCGTGCGCTCCGAGCATTCCCTGCCCTGTGCCAGCACAGCAAAGCCACCCCCTCTGAGATGGGGTCATTCGGGTGGGGCAATGACAGCTGCTCCCAGAAAAGGACTTGACAGCACTTCTGGAAGACAGGACAAGCATAGACCTTGTCCAGCAGACTGCCTGGAGGCATAGGAGGGTGCTCATCCTACTGAGCACAGCAAGGCCCATACAACACCACCTGGAGGAACTGAGAGCCACAAGGTGACAACTGCCACACAGGGAGAGAGGCTGGTGGGGAGAGACACCCTGGGCTCAGCCACCTCTGGTCCAGCAGTGTCTGGGCAGTGGGAGGGGATCCAGGGTCCAGGAGTCCATTTCTAACTTGGCTGCTACTGCCTGATGGTGAATCCATGTAAAAAGGACCCATCCTGGAGGTCAGTGGTCTAGAGGGTTTTAGTACTCATTCACTAAAGCTGTTCTGCTCTGTAGCTCTTTGGCCCTTGAGAAAATGCTGGCAAAGCTATGGCATGAAAGCTTATCCCTGCACTGCCTGGATTGTCAGGATCAGTGATCCAGTGCCAGGCATCTCCAGCTTGTAAGGGAGATCCCCTGGAAGCTGCAGGGACAGCACTGCCCTGCTGACCACAGACCCTTCCCAGCAGTTACACAGGAGCCCAGTGATCTGGGAGAGTATTTGCACCTCATCTTCACTGGGGTGAGAGAGGCAGGGGAAGGAGCTGTACCTGAGATGTCGCAGTAAACTGCTTGCTTATAGACCCGGGCTTCTTGGGGCTTAAAGAACACACTGATTTCAGCTGAACAATTCGGCCTGATCTCTCCCTCCTAAAGCAGAAGGAGACAGCAATGCATTTATCTTCAAACACCACATTTCTTGTTTTCAACCATAGCCCTGTAAGCCTTTACTTAGAGCATCAATGACAAGCAAGGAGTGAGCAACACTTATCAACAATACTGATAAGACAGTTTGGAAGCAGCTGCAAAAAATCTCTCTACGTGTCTTACCTTTACTGGCTCCTGGTAGTAGATTTAAAACCATGGGTTTAAGTCTGGGCCAGGCTACCCGTGCTGCTTCCTCAGGGTTTTCTCTCTCTGCTTCTCTCCCAAAGAGTCCTGGCACTGATGCTCAGTCCCAAGGAGCTTTGTCATGCATTTTTGGAGGATATCACTAAAGGATCTCACTTCTTGCAACTGTTTTTAAAAAAAGGCATGACTTATTTTCTCAAAGCCCAGCATTACTTAATGCACTTGTTGACATAAATACATGAACATCTGATAACTGTAATAACACTCCACAAGGACTTGAAAAATTTAGCTTACAGAAGGAGACAAAAAGAACAGGTTTTTTTTTTCTATCAATAGAGTGAAGATTTGATTCTGCTTGCTACTGGGTATCCTCACTACTCTGTCCAAAAGTCTTGAACTGACTGGAGCCTCCTAGCTCTCCTGAAGCATAAATATTAAATAACTATAATATTGCCCATCAACTTGGCACTTAGAGCTCAAAGGACAGCCCCTCCAGGAATTAAAGAGCTGTGACGTGGTAAGTCACTGGTGTGCAGCTGCAAGCAATTCCCTAATGCACAGCCTGCTTAGAGTTAACAGAACAGAGGGAAGGACAGAGAGGAAAAAAACCAAAACTGTTTCAAACACCCACAAACCAATAAGAAAGAAAGGAAAGTCTGAAAGAATTAATTCACTCTTTTTTTACTCAAAACCTAGAGGAAACACATTTGCTAGATCAGATGTTTCTACCAAGCAAGCAACTGGATGAAGATGAAACCTTACTATCCAACAACACACTTGCTTGAGGAACATCAGCTGGCAACCCACACTCAGCATGTGAGACATCAGACCCCTCCGGTCCCATCGGGATGCTGCATGGACTCACCTGCATCCAAAGCAATCTTGGATTGACAGGAATAAAAAGCATCTGGGTTGCTCTGAACAACATCAGCTCTGCTACAACACCTGGAGCTTGGCTAAGCCGAGCACTGAGAAGAAACACGTGGATGATCATTTCCCTGGCTAATTAGGGTCTAATAATTCACCAGTGCTCATCACCCAGCTGCTCGCTGTGTGTTTAACAGCCTGAATTCGATGCTCTCCCCCTGGGCAGAGCCTCCCTGGTGAGGGGGATGCACTAGGCAGCTGCTTGCCTTTGCTTCAAGCTTAACAGCTGGAGGTGAATGCACACCTCTGCTCCACACTGTTCCGCACTTCTCTTAAAGGTACTGCCTGGGCTGAGCTGCCCAGTGGCACTGCTTGGTCCTGCAGCTGCTGTGGCCTCTGCCCAGAGAGCTGCAACCAGCCCTCGTTCGGTGCCTGCACGGTGCCTTGCCAGGCCTGCCAGCACCATCAGCTACACAAACAACCCCTGCTGATATGCTGGGGAGGGCCATTAATGAAAGGTCAAGAGCAGTGATGATGCTCAAGGCCATAATCTTCTATAGGGGTGTAAAGCAGGGGAGGAGAGCACATCCTGAGCCTTAAAACCAAAACACAAGGCTGCAGTAAAAGGGAGGGGAGTTCAGCAACAAGTGGGAAAGAAATGAGCCCAAATTTCAGAAATGCCACCCAGATCACTCCAAGGAAAAGCCTCCATTTGCTCTGTAGAGACTCACATGCCAGACAGCAAACTGGGGAGAAGGTATTTGAATGAGACAGGACAGGAGCAGCAATGCTGAGGGTGCAAATCGATGCCAGGATTTGACTGTAGTCCTGCCATCAAGGCTTATGAGGGCTGTGCACCAACAGATTACCAGGGACAGGCACCTTAGAGTTTGTGCTGGGTGTCAGACAGTGCCTACCATGAACTGAGCAACCAGTGTTCTGGCACTGTGTTATTTCTTGCAAGACTTGGGGATCTTGGTGTAAAATATGACTCTGCTTTTTCAGATTTTACACTACATCATCCTTTAGTGCAACATTGGCTGCTCTGAAGCTAAGGTCAAACAAACAAGAACAAGGTCTCAGAGCCAAATCACTACTGGGAAACACAGAGAGCATCCCTCCTTCCACCAAGGCCAGAAAACAAACTTCTTGGAGCCTAACACAGCACAATCAGTCCTTCAGGTCGACCATCTCACAAAGTGCTGTTTGGCTGTTCCTCCTGCTGGATTGCAAGCTGGTGGTTCTCACTGGTCTGTTTTATGTGCTGCCATCAGATCTATTGGCCCTGTGGACACTGGGGCAGTTCGGTTATTACTCAGAGGCTGACAGAGGCAATACATCTCCTGTTAATGGAAGCAAGTGTAATACAATTCATAAGCAAAAATGAAGCTAAGCAGGAGAGGAAGAAAATTAAAAAGAACCATTCGCCTGATGAATATGCATCTGCTAACAACAGTGCTCTGTTCTAGCTGGGTGAGTTTAGCTGACTTTGGGATTTGTCAAATGCCAAGGCCAGCACATCTGTGACAGAAATATAACTGACACAGGGATCTTACCCCACTGCTTTGGAGCACAGGAACAGCAATATATCACAGAGGCAAGGAAAGGGACAGACCTGACTGGGCAGGGGACCTGAGAAAGGGGTGCAGGGCCAGAAGGCAGGGACAAGGGTGGGAGATGATAACCAGCCCATGTCTGATGCCTGTGGCAGCTCTGTCTTGCTGTGAGCTGTGTCCATGTCATCTGTCCTGCTCTGGTCACTGTCTACTAGAGCTGTGGGTGAACAGGACTAGGACAGCAAACTTACCTGTTCCTCCACTAAGCCCTGGCAGCCAGACAGACCGACTGCATGCCTGAGACCCTAAAGTGACTTGCAACAACTCTTCCAACTGCAGCGATGGGTACTAGAGCCCTGCACTCATATCCTTACTCCCAAGAAAACCAGTTAAAAACTCAAGACTCTTGAGCTGCTGAGATCAAATCAGTATTCTGCAGGATTCAGTGTGTTTGGACAGAAACTTTTGGCAATATGTCACAGAGAGCTTCCCTGTACTGTCAGGGAAACTGAAAGCCAGGGCGCTTGAGTCCAAAGGTGGAGGGTAAGAAGAAATCATCAGTTACACATCGTTTACTATTCTTTACTATTCAACCAAATTCTTTGAAGATGTAACATATTCTGGAAAACTTTTGCCATTTCTCCTTTCATTACTGCAGTATGTCAGACCATAAAGCTAGAAAATGTTGTTAGATATTTCTCCTGGGAAATTAAAATAGGCTGTTGAAGAGGTTCCTCACATGCCTGCCTCCCCACGGGATAAAAGGAGCTGCTAATCCAAAGGATATGCCTCGTTACCCACCCTTGCAGACTACAGCTACACATGTGTGAGCCTCAGGACACCTCAGGAGTCAGCACTCTGCCTGGGCTGGCACGTTCTCTGTAGGATGACTATTGAGCCAGAGCACAGAAAACTACTGTGGATGCAAACCAGGACAGAAGTAAAGCTATGCAGAACTGTGAACATGACAGTGCATCACTTCTGGCACCACGTCAGCCTCCGCCAGGCTGCCACGGGCAGGTGGCCTGAAATACAGACGGTGAATGGCTGATGAGACAGCACAAAATCTCCAGCTGTTGTTCCCTGGCTTTGCTACAGCATCCAGCGATGCAGTACAGGAGGGGTCAGCTCACCAGCTCACCGTGACTCACAGCTACAGAAGTGATCTCTGTGCAACCAGAAACACACGTGGATCCTGTTTCTCCTCCTTCAGCACCTAAATGATGAGAATCTGCTGGAGCTCCACCAGCCCAGATATGAAAAAGCTGGATACCACCAATGTTTGGCCAAATTGTCACCTCAGTTTGGCAGAGGGGGAAGGCAATCCACAGAAAGGAAATCACTGCTCGGAGCAGACAGAAAAACAAGACAGAGCTGGCAACAGAAGCACCGAAATGGCACCCAAAGAGCAGCCTGTTAGTTGAGGGCACTCAGGAGAAAGGCAGTGCCAAAGCTAACATCTGCCTCTTTCCATAAATAAATGAACCCCCTGCAAGCTGTGGGATGGACCAGAGCTCCCACTGGACATGGTGCCTTCTGCCAAACATTGAAGTGCTCGGCAGTAACCTCTCCTTTGGATGAGGACCAGTTTCCCCAGCTGAGGTGGAGATTTGCAGGAACAAACAATGCTGTTACCTCCTGAGCCAACCCCAGATCCATAACCCAGCCATCTTGAAGACCACCTCCATCAGCTCAGAGTTAACACATGACACTGGGAAGTCATGCCCAGGCAGTGACAGGAGAGTGATGACTCGTCAAGGTCAGGGCAATGGTAACAAATCCTTGTCCTCCCTTTCCTCTGGTTTCTATTTCCAAGGAGTCAGCTCCCACGTGTCTGCAGTGTGATTTACAGCTAAGCTGTGGTGGGGAGGATGCAGTGAAAAGCAAGGACTTTCCCCTTTGGTAGGCACCTGGGCTTCTTGCACAGCTGCTTCTGCTGACCCATGATGTGTATTTGCAAAAATGAAACACATTTTGAGATGCGCTCGGCAAGTCAGAGTTGCATAACAGTTTGTTTCCCACAGGCTTGGATGGATGCTCAAAATGTTCATGGTCACATGGTGATTCCAAAAATCCCTGCCTCCTCTTTTTGTTAGGATCTTCGTCAGTGACTTAACCCTATACAGACTACAGTGACCTGCTGGAGCTTCTAAAGACAGCAACACCTGAAAATACTGGCAGCTAATGGCCTACACAGCAAAGCTTCTGCACAAGCCCTGCAAAGCCACCCTGCCCAAAAAGCCTTTCCAAGACTACTATCCCTCCACCAGCTTCCTAATTTCTGGAAGCAATTCATTTCTCCAGCCACTTGTCACAAGGCTTTGATTTTCTATAGGGTGCTCCCAGACATCCTGGGTGATGGGTGGGAAGAAGAGAGCAGCCACTGTTGGCCAGAAGGTCAGAGGCAGAAAGGTCCCAGCTTTGGGGAGCTCTCCAGCAGATGGACTGGCAGCACAAGGAGAGTCTCTGCCCAAGCTAAAAGTTACAGGGCTGTCACCACAGAGAAGGTTGTAGTAGTCATTGGCAGTGGAATTTTAGATTCTGTATTTGATAAAGAGGATCAAATGCTATCATTTGATATAAAGCCACCCATATGCCAGAGCAGGGAGTAGACACACAGAACCAAAACTCCAAATGTGAAACTAGCTGTTCCATAAATAATGGCATTAAAGGAAATCAAAAGATTGATAATGCTGGACAAAACAGAAGGTAGTAGCCCACTTATATTCAGTCCTAGAGCAAATCATGTAACGTTACAACAGCCTTTTATGAAGGGTTTCCGCTCAAGTTTTGAGGCCAGGCCATGCTTTATGTCTGTCCATCATTAGATGGAGTACCAGAACTCTACTATGGGCAGCCAGACTTCTGGAGCTCACCTCAGTGCACTTCAGGAGCACAGGGCAGGTTAAGCCTGTTGTGGAGACATAGGCCCACTGTAATGAAAAGCAGGAGCCTGGGGAAACACTCGAAAATCAGCTCAGCACACCACAGAATGCTCTTAATGCTCAGCTGATCAGCTCCCACTCAGCAATATTCCTACTGCTCTGACACAAGCTTTTGGTCACATCATGCTGCTGTCAGCTGCAGTGGTGTGAAACTTTCATTTCACTGACATTTCAGTGACACTGGTGGCTCTTGCCCTTACATGGGCTATAGGAGTAACCAAGAAGAGAACGTGATCCAGTTCCTTGGGGAAAAAAAAGTGTTTAGCCTTTTAAAAAAGAAAGCAGAGGTTGCAATATTCTAGGGTTTACTCAAAGATGAAAAGGGGTTTTGCACTGCACAGATAGAAGGCATTCTTCATGTCACACCATGCAAATACTCAGAATTTGGGCTCTGGTTGATGGAAGGATGTGGGGGTTTGCTTGCATAAACAGAAAAGCAAAATATTTTCTGTCCCTGTGTGCAGTAGAAAAGTCCATTCCAACCTGCCAGCCTTGTGTCCAAGCTCACAAATGACACTGGAAAGGAGACTCAGACATGGTTCAGTCCAGGTTACAGGACGGGATTGGCATTTCTGTGATTAACCTTAGGAAGAATTTGGCCTCCTTTCCACAGAAAACCAGTACATGCTTCAGGTCAATACGTGAACTGACAATGCTCCAACACCCTCTGTTAGTCCCCGAACACCACGTGTAAGATGTGTCCTTACCTACAATAATTGATCCCTCTGGACACTGCAAGGACACACACGGAGCACTGTCGATGTTGAGCCTTGCAGCAGAGCTCGGCTTTGTCAGGCTCCCATCCCTGCCAGGAGCCCACAGGGCAGAAATGCTTTCAGCAAGCAGCTCTCCAGCCTCAGCAGAATCCCGATGGCTTCTCTCTTGGCACACAAAGCCAGCTGAGGCAGGGATCTGTCAAGTGACCTCATTCAGGGATGAGGAGGAAGAGGAGGAGGAGAAGCAGGAATGGAGGTTCTCAGCCATCACCTACCTGTGGCTCAAGGCAGAAAATGTCACTGTTGAACAGCATGGGGTCTCCTTGCACCCTTGCCCTCTCACTCTGGATGGTGCGGGTGAGAAGAGCAAAGCATTCTCGGCAAGTGGTGTCCACTCTGCACTCCTTCAGAAAAGCAGACAACTTGTCCTTTTCCTGCTGACACAGCCTGTGATACTGCCTGCAGCCACAGGAGAGACAAACCCAGCAGGTTGTTTAATAAGCCACGTATTTGCAGAGAGAAGTGGAGGTGCAGGAGCAGCAAAGCACTCAGGGAGGAGCAGCAGCAGCTCCTCAGCAAGGGGCTGACCCCGAGCCACAGGGTCCCAAATGGATCAAAGGGTCACTTGTTGTTCACTGGCACAGCATGCAGTTTTACTCCACACTTACACACTCAGGAGAGGTTTTGAAAGCCAGCAGCCCTCAAGAGAACCTCCTGGCTCAAAGCCACTGCCACAATTGTGGGAGAATCCACCAGCCATCTCAACTGGCTTTTCCTAGCACTGAGCTGCTCATGGGAGGTAGATGAAGATCAAGGAGCATCCACTGCAGGACTTCCCTGGGAAGGCAAGAAGAAGCTGAGTTTCAGCTGCAGGTTACCAGCATCACTCTTTGCTCCTTCCCTTTCGGACCTGCAGGGACAAGCAAACTATCTGCCCCGTTCCCTGCACTGCCTTGCACCAGCTCTCCCTTACTTGGTAGCTGCAGCAGAAATCACTTTAGTGTTTAAAGATCACAACCAAGAGACAAGAAGGAAGCACTACTACAGAGCAGTTGCTTCCGAGCTGGCAGGGCACTGTCCCCCCTTCACGCTCCAGTCCCCTGGCCAAGAAGAACCAGCAGGTGACAACTGGGGGGACAAGTAGAAGCTCCATATGGAGCGAATCGAGGCAGTGCAGCATAAGCAGGACAGTGATCATAACCCAGCCCAATTGAAATACAATTAGAGAGGAAATACAGTCATGGACATTACCAGCTTCACACAGACAGAGCCTCAGGCTAACACTGTCACCAGCACCAAAAATACTCACTGTGGCTGCTCCCTGCGGAGCGCGATCGGAAATGTCTCTCCATGGCTGACCCACAGTGCTGGGCATGGGGAGGGCTCCCACCACTGCGATAAGCGACCCTGGACTCAACCTCCGTCAACAGACAATAATCCCACCACGATGTCCCAGAAAGTCCTGTAGGAGGGAAACAGAGCAAACTCGTGGATAGACCTTATGATCCAGGGATTTTGGGGTCCCCTCCCAGTGCAGGGTCCTGCACTGCCTCCTCTCATGAAAGTCCTCTCTGCTCCGGGATCTCAAAAGCCTCTCTGACAGCAGGACAGTTAGGGGCTATGACCATCCCTAAGACTGTAAGTAAGGAAGAACGTCCTGGTCAAAGTCTAGGACACAAACTGGCATGAAAGCAAATGTAACTGGGAAAAAAGTTCTGGTCAAACTTAGCTGTGGGAAAACCTGGTTGTTTCTGAGGGGAAAGAGGATCACTCAGAGTCCAGGCTGAGATGGGCAGGTGGGAAGAAATGGGAAAATAATGGTTCAGGGAAGTATCCAGAGAAGGCTGTGAGATTTTCTTTTAACACACTGAGCTTACATGGAAGTCAGACACTGTGTAATTAAATAGAGAACAGTGGAAAACTAGTTTTGGCCTGCAAGGCATTTCTGACCTAATTACGTTGAACTTTATTTGCTCAGAAACCCTTAAAAAGTGCTGCAGTTTGAGGCAGTTTCCTGATCAGCTCTGGGTTCAGACTAAATCCTATGAGCCTCCTCAGAGGCTCTCCTATCCACATCCATCCAAGTCTGAAAAGTCACACAAGGACTCCCTGAATCACCCAAGCTTTCCAGTGTCATTTTCAATCCATCCCCCTGGGCTTAAGTGTTTCTCTACTGCCTGAAATGGGAACTTCAAAGCTTGCCCAAACACACTCTTTGAAGAAACAGGCCCATCTCTCACTACCATGAACACCCAGAGCGCCCCAGCCAAAAGCACTTCCAAGCCCTGTGTGGCCCTTCCTTCCTTGCAGAACCCTCCGCCTCCAATCCCTCCCCAGCCTCTAAGGAAGGGTAGAAATTCCTCATTGTGCTGGAATCCGGGAGAATGCAGGGCAATTCAACATCCTACAGCAGGATGGGCTCAACTCTCTGGGCCAGCGAAGGCTCCTGCCCTGCCCTGCCCAGCACTGGAAAGGAGCCTGACATCTTGTCAAAGCTGGAGTGGAGGGAACTGCAGTGAGCCCCAGAACAGCTGAGCCACCTGCAGCTGTGTTAAGTCCCACTGCTCAGTGCAGTCCCAGGTAAGGAGTGTTGACACTCTCCTCAGGCCCATGGGCCCTCTGTAGCCCAGAGATCTCTGGACCTCAGTGGTTTGTGGCTCCCACAAACAAGAATTTGCTCTCTGAGGAAATCCAGTTGTTGCAATCAACCCTTCTTCCCCAAAACATCATCCTCAGCTGGAGTATAGATGGAACTGGAATGGGAAGTGCTGAGCTCCATTATCCTGAAGCCCAGGTTCACACACCCTGATGTCTGGGATGGTTTAAAAGCACGAATATTTCCTGAAGCTGTATGTTAGTTTTACCCTTGGGCAGGATACCTCACTGAAATGCATCTTTCAAACTCACCTCAGTTTCAGTTGATCCTCCTCTTCCTGAGCAGCAAAAGCCTTCCAGTGGAAGCAGACTGTGACATAACTCTGGTGAGGGATAACCAGAAGAAAAGTGTCACAGCTTTTAGCTGACTGAGCAGTTTCATGGATCAGTACATTTATCACATCCCTACAGCTGTGTGAGGATGTCCTAGACACCACCTTAAGCACTTATTTCTGGGTATGTTTGTCGAGATTTGTCCCCAAGGTGACAGTATTTACAGTGAGATTTGTCAAATGTGCTCAGGTGACCCACTCAGATCACAGGGAATTCTGCATCGAAGTCATTCAGGTGACTCCAAGGAGTCACAGCTTGCCCAGGGTCTCCTGCAGGCTTTTCTGTCTCTCCTGATCTCTTGTTGCTGACAAGGAAGGATGCCTGTGGGCGTGTGGGCAGAAAAAGGGGATCCAGAAGAACAAGTGAAGTGACAGCCCATGGCAGGAGGGGACACAGGCGTGGAAACACGACCCAATACTCTACAACATTCAAGATGACAAACCACTACAAAATGAACACCATGAAAACTATCATCATCTCCCTGTCTAAACCCACGGCCACATCAGTCTTCAAATATTTGGGATTGTTCTGATCTCAAAAACCATGCTGAAGCATTTCAAATTAAATAAAGAAGGGCAGAAAGAAAGTTTAAAAGTACAGAGCAGCTTCTATATGAAGACTGAATGGGATTTCTCAACCTAGAAATTGAAGAGAAGATAGATAGGAGAGGTTTGCAAAAGCATGAATGGCGTGGGAAATGGAAATAAGGAAAAATTTGTCATGATTTGTCATCAAACTGGAACCCAAGGGCCTGAAAATGTTATCAGCCAGAAATTACACAAAAGTAGTAGCGCTCTTCCAGGGAATATCCCATCCTTTGGAACACACTGCTGGGGGAGGCTGTAGAGGCTCACAGAAAGCAACTGGACTGATGCTTGGAAGATAAAACCATCAGATGCTATTAAACAAAGATGAGACTAAAGCCTCCAGCCCAGGAAAACGCCAGCTCCAGAGCCCAGGAGGGAGGAAGCAGATGCTCTGCCTGTCTCTGCACGCTTTGCTAAACATCCCTGACTGCTGCGCTCCAGGAGAGGAGCTGGGGCTGCAGCCACCCCGACACCCCTGGCTGCCAGCACTGAGGGCTCGTGAAGGCTGGAGGCTTTGCTGGAGCACCTTGTACCATACAGGGATGTAGCTGGCACGTGCTGAATCTTTACCCCCGCAAATGTCTGGGTACAGGGGAGCAGGCACAGAGATGCCAGGGAGTCAGGAGGATGCTGCAGGTCTTTCTGCCAGGCAGAGGAACTGACACAGAGAGTGGAGCTGTTGGGGTTGGCTGAGGGCAGCTGCAGACTTCATGTCTTGGGCACCAAATTAAATGTGACATTTCATTTAAGACTCTTGGATGTTTAATACATATGTTTAAAAAATAAATCTCTGTACTGTACCAGCGATTCAGCACGAGGCATTTCACTTGACAGGGTAATGTCCATGGTGTGCAGCTTGGGATGCTCTGCTGCCATGAAAGCACATTTACTGAATCTAGATGGATCTGCCCTATCATTATTTACACAACACGATCTTATTACAAGCTGTCAATTCTCTCATCCTTACATCCTTTGGATACATTTCCTACAGATGGCAGGACACAGCTCTTTCTACAACCTGGGCAAAGCAATGCCTCGACTTGAAATTCAAAGCCAGACTTTTTTATACAGCAGTAGAGCAGATGTTTTTTGGGTTGTGCAGTCCTGAATAAGGCTCTGACACAGCAGAAACACCACTGTGTTTTATCCTATCACCCAGATGCATGAATATGGACACAGGTATCTTAGCACATCATGATCACTTTTCACTGCCTGGAAGTGAAGAAATCGAGCCCTGGGTCATCTTCTGTGGGGCCTGTAAAAAGACTGAGGGGGAATTTACAGAAAAGCTAAAACATCTCTGAATTCTTCTAATACTACATGATCAGCCTGGTGCAGAAGGGAATACTGTTCAGAGCAGCACAAATTGTTCTCAAATAGAAAGACAAATTTTGTTTAGCCTGAAAGTATATCTCAATGATTGGATGAGCAAACCCTTGAACAAGATTTCAAAATAAATTTCAGAGTTTACGAAGAACATTTTCCTAGGATTCAACATCTGGTACTTTCCTTCATCAACTACTGCTCTAAATATTTGAAAGCTGGTAGCCAGATTGATTATACAGAATAGAAATAAAACAGCCCCTGCTGCATTTCATCTTCTGAGATGATTCTTCCTCTATCCCCGTCACTCCCTCTTTGCTGAATTTGGATATTAAATCTTTTTAGGAGTGCATGACAGTCAAATTTGGAATATTTGGCTATTACAGAAAGCAAGTTCAATTTCATTTGCCCAGTTTTTCAGAAGCCTGGGCCTTGCTCTCATATTTTCTATGAGCACAGCTGAGTCATTCCCAGGTTACACTAAACCTCAGCGTATCCTCATCAGCAGCATTGCTGGTGTTAATGATCACAAGTTCCCAACATGGCCCAGGCCTCAGCCAAACACCCACTGAGCCCAGGCAGCACATTCCAAGAGAAGGGTGTCTACACAAAGGCATTGTGAGGAATCACATGAAAACTGATGGGGATGAAATGGGAGATGGAAAGCCATGACCAGCCAGCAGTGGGCACAGGACTGGCTGTGGCTCTTCAGACAGCTCTCTGGCATGATAAAAGTCAAATCATTTTCAGTCAGGCTCCTCACTGTGCAGCCAAGTACTCCCCATTATCTCCTCTGCACTGTGCTTAGGAAGACCTGTATGTCTTGCTGGATGAAACACTCCAGCACAGGAATATCTGGGAGCCAGCACAGGGGCTTTGTTCTGCCTGGCATGAAGGAGCCTTCCAGAATATACTGGAAAGGACACCAAAACCATGGGATGATGAAAGACAGCACTGCAGCATGGCCAGGGTGCCACGGACCATTTTTAATCTTTATTGCTGCTCCAGTAATGATACACTGGGGTACCTGCCTGGCTGAAACATTGCTTCTGGCCCGTGGGGAAAACACTGCTTTCATTCTAATGGTCTGGCAAAGACAGACTCAATATACCACTTAATAAATCAATCACCCTTCAAGCTGCTCTACTGCTTCTCAGCAGATGCTGATTGATCCGCAAGGAGAGGAATCTAATGAATGGACAGTTCTGCCCTGAAACACATCCAGAGAGAAAGACATTTAAGAACATATTAGTGATCTCCGGGGATGATGGAGTGGGCAAGCTGCGGTCAAGGATGACCTGCAAAGAGATGGAAACCCCATTCTTCCAGAAATCCTTCATGTGCTAAAAATGGGCTCACAGGAAATGTTTCTGCGCATACATGGGGATGAACAAAACAGCCCAAAGGAAAGTTTTAACTTCCAAACCACCCTCTTAGTACAACCCTCAGTCTGCGCTCATGCAGTCAACTCTGCAGGTTGCTTTAGTGGGGATTTTGTCAGGAGGGGTGTTACGTAGTTGTGGAGCTATAAAGCTGTGCACAAAAACCTCAAGCAAACGAAGCACAAACTTTATTGCCCTTCATGTACCCTCAGAATGACAGACTATCTGTCTTGAAACACAGGGCCCTGGTGGGCGGGCAAAGGTCATACTCTGTTTGCAAGCAGCAGAATAACCTTATCTAAAACAGTATAAAAATCATTATTACAAGAAGTTCTAGACAAGGGGAACAAAGGCAGGAAGTGGTTGTTACCTATTAGCTGTTTTGACACAAATGAGCACTTTGGAGACCAATTAGGCTCACCCATCAAGCTAATTAATTGGAACTATAAAAGCCTATAACCAGTCAGCTGGATAAAGCATTAGGTACCAATCCTGCATCTGTGGCAGCGCTGCTACTATTAAGAAACAAAATCAACATATAATGGCCCAAATTGCTATTTACACCTTTTTTTTGGCCTACAATAACTGACTCCCTCAACTCACTTTGAAGCAAACATACAAGGACATAAAAGTTCAACAGGAAGCAGCCATGCTACTTGGAATTCTCACAAGAGAATGAAAAGCAAAAGGAGCAACAGCCACCTGTGACCTGCAGAAAGAAAATCCCCTCTGCAAAGTTTTAAAATTCCTGATAGTCCAAGGCAAAGCTTGGTCCTGTAATAACTGCAGCATCAGACTGGCTTACACATAAAGTAACACAGGAAACAAGATCTTCTAAAACTCACAGGATACAATAAATTTCTACCAGCTGCCAGCACCAAACAAACAGAAAAGATTTTATCAGTTGGTGCACCACAATGAAGCTCTGAAGTCAAAAGAGGCTGCTCCTTGGGAAGCAGAAGGTTTCCCCAACTCTGAGCACTTGGAAGAAGCTCCTTCCAATCTGTCTGGATGAATGGGGCGTTGCATGAAGATGGACAACACAGTGGTGGCCAACGGCAGCTCAGGGTCTGCTGCCATGAATTTAGCTCAACAGTAACTTAATGCTGCTCACATCAGCATCAGAGCCCCCTCAAATACTCACATAAGGCTGATTTCAACCCAAAAGGGGTTTGGTATTCCCACCCTGGTATCCTACACAACACAGGGGTGACTCAGATAAATACCTAATGTGGAAGTGAGTTGCTCAGGCAAGTATTGAACATCCTCCTTTCTGGCTGAAGTCAATATAAATGGAAAGCACTCAGGAACTTGTTTGAGTGATCTCAGGAATATAAAATGCAAGGCGACAAGAGCTAAACCTCAGTTAAACCCTGCTGCCTATCCACATCCATCGGGGGATTTACAAAGAAAAAAAAGAAGGAAAGGAAAAGGCTTGATCTAGAGACTAAATCAATAGGATTTTCATTTCATTTCTCAAACAAGTTCCTGGAAGCCACTGATTGCAACGCCAGCCTTGCCAGAGCGATGATGACCCTTGGTAGGAAGGGGGTTCTTAAGGAGAAAGAACAGAGCTATGAAAAGGTGGTTGTTTTCTGCAACATCTACACAAAAGCACAGATGAGTATCAGAGCAAGGCAGTAGTTTTCTCAGATGCTTTACCCTCGGGGGTAGCGAGATGTTCACAGGTGCTGGCACATCCATACCAGAGCTCCTTGCTCAGCCTCAAACAGCAATAATCAGCCAGGGCTGGGAGTTTCCTGCATGTGTACATTGACCACTAACACACCACCAGGTCCTCGCACGGGTGGCCGCACATACCAGAGGAAGCTGACTCAGCCAAACCCGGCATCACTTCTGACTGCAGAGAGGCATTCAGCATCACAACATGTTTATATTCAGCCGGCAACCCCATGCTGCTCTGCACAGCAGCTGAGCACTCACTAACAAGCTGACAATTCCCCTTGGCCCATTTGCAATGCTGGGTAGCCTCTACTACAGCTTCCCCTGCTGCCAGTTAAGCACACCCAGTCCTGTAGGTACTCATCATCTTCCCCAAGCCCCAGTGACTCTAATACATCCCATCGAACTCACTGTCATTCCACAGGTGACTGAAGAGCTCCACATCAGCTCCCTAATTAGCCATTTCAAAATATGCCTTAATTTTCCCTGCGATGTCATGCCTCATTTTCCCCATCAGAGATGATGTCAGGTATTTTTTCCCTCAGTGTTTTCCCCCAGTTCACTGCAATGAGGCTCAAGGGTCTGACTGCCAGCAATCCCATCGGGGGATGGTTTGTGAAGAGCAGAGAGAGTTGAGAGCTATTTGCATGCACAGCCTGACACTGACTGCCTCAGCAATCTCTCTTTTCCTGCCACCTATAAACATCACCTTATGGGATGCAAACGTCAGGGCACTACCTGTCCTGTGAGATTACAGCCAAGGAATCAGACAGGGAGAATAAAAGTCTTGAAGACCAAAGAATAATTATTGTTTAATTTGCAATGTGGTTGTTTGGGGTTTTTTACCTTGAAAACATTCCATTTTAGCCTGAGAAAGGGCATATTTTATCATTTCAATGAAAGCTGCCCTAAGAGGAGCTGCAATCAAAACACTGATTGAGTGCAAATGCAGATTAGAACAATATAGTGACATGGAAACAAGACCCAAAAGGAGGATCCCATTTACAGCCTGAAGAATTCAATCCCAGCTAAATGAAGCACCATTAACAGGAGCACATCAAGGGAGCCGAACAGGAGGTTTCTGTGTATTCACCAGTGATGCAATCTGGGGCTCTGGGATGTCATCCAAGCTGGTAACTGTTTGCTTGGCCCACCAGACAAGCTCCATGCAATGTGTTGGAAATAATGATGAAAATGTTTTGGTGCGCTTTGGGTTTAGAAGGAGCAATTAGGATTTGTCGCCAGGTAAACAGTTCTTGGCTGAGACACAAAACTGGGTCCTTTAACGCTTAGGGAGAGCTCAGGTGAAACACCCTTCTGCCCAGCAGCTGCTGGGATTTGGGCTTTTGTACAGCCCCACTGAGAAAACAAAAGTTCTTGGTCTTAGTGCTTTGCTGGTGGTCAATTTTTAACCTTAAAAACATGTTCTGCAGAGTTTGATGATGATTAGAGCAACACACTCAAAAATAATGAGAACAACTGGAGCCGTGGGCAAGTTGAACTTTATACATGTCAGTAGTGACAGCTGATGAAAATGCTGCAGTTTCTGCTCATTAAGGAGCTGTTGCTGCAATTAGGCCTGACCTGTTCCCATTACCACCAGTGAGAACATCACCACTGGCTAGTGGAGAAGCCGTGGGCCAGCCCTGTTTATGTACTGGACCTGAGACTTTGCAGAAAGGGGAGGAAAGACAAAGCCCCACAGCCCCAGAGCTGGATTACTCTGCTCCTGCATCTGCCCCAATGGTGGTGCCAGGATTGCTGGAGGTCTCTGCTGGGGCTTGGGGGGATCATTGCCTGGTGTGGGAAACACACAGAATTATTTTTCCTATTCTTTTGTCAGAAATTTTGCCAGAACAGAGAAGCTCTGGGGGAAGTTAGGGGGAATTCCTGTCAATACTTGAGCACTGCGTTCCATCCTGTTCCCTTCCTACTCCTGCCCCTTGTCTACATGTTCCTGCCCTCAGATGGCAGGATGGGAATAACACTCCAGGAGGTGACTTTCAGGGGATGCCTGAGAAAGAACATTATCTTCCTATTTTCAGATTATCAGAAGAAGAGGGTGCAGCCAAGTTCAGGACTCAGTTCTCAGGACTGAGAAACTGAGTGCAAATCAGCCCCTACATCTCCTACATCCCACCCCAGTCTGTACCCACCACACACCTCTGTTACTGCTGTTACTACCCCTCACATAGACCTGGCTCTCCAAGACCCAAAGACACGAGTTCCACGGTTAAACTTAACTCCTCTGAACTTCAGCCAACATCATGATCTGTTCCCTGAGCCCACAGATAAGAAGAGCTGCGAAGGAGACATCCCTGACACACTGTAATAGCCAAATGAAAACCACTGCCAAGAGATGGAGCTGGCAGGCTAAACTTTGGCCTCTCATCCATTAATTGTGAGCTGTTCCTTAAGATAGTTCTCGTCCCATTAGATCTACCCTTTCCATGAATCACTACTGCTCCCGACAGGCAGAAAAGATAAGGTTGGATGGTTTTTTAATAGCTTGTTTTCTTCTGCTTTTTAAATGACGTCCTTTTGTATGTTTGCTTTCTTGTATGACATCTAAACTTTTACGGGTCCAGATCTCCCAATGGCTCCAGATACTGGTCTTGTTTTGAGCAGTGTGTTTGCTTAGATGATCTCCAGAGGTCCCTTTCAACAAAAGTTATTCTATGATTCTATCTTCTAAATCAGCCCAATTGCTTTTCATATATTCCTATGATTCCATAAATTCCATAAATTTCTCATATTTCCTATACACCTGTGCATAGAACAATGGGCAGATGGTGGATGAACAGGCATTAGAGGAGCTCAACCTTTAAGAAAGTTCCCACTGAAGAGTTCATGATGACATTTTGACAAATATTTAACACAAAACAAAACAAAAAAAAGAGCAGAAACATAGGAACTTCAGAGTATTTAAAAAGAAATCTGAGTGAAAGTGGGGATGACTTAATTAGAATAAAAATGCTGCTTCTATTCAAAGATTTAAATCATGTGTTTGAAATTTAAACTGGCTTTCAAAGGTTCACCGTGAAACAGAAGAGATGACTGATGCCCTCAAATGACAAGGGAAATCAGATCAACTTTGACTAACAGGAACAGCACAGGCTGTCCACAATATAGCTCACGTTGGGCATCTCAGGAGAGGACCAGTGGAAAGCCACGTACTTGTGGCCTCCCAGAGAACAGGTCTATTTGGCTGACAGTGGTGAGTAACCATTTCAGAGGTGCTTGTGCTCAGGAGGGTGAAAGCCAGCTACTGACATGTTCCAGCACCCTCCAGGAAATCTGGGACAGATCAAAGGTTGCATCCTGCTTAAAACACCAGAAGCAACAGCAAACCCCACATGTCCTGCCTGTTTTCCAGCAGGGCAGCAGCTCCCATGCTCTGGTTCCTTTTGTTGCTCTTTACCAACTCTGTTATCACCCAAAGGTGTTTTGCACAAGGAAAGCTGAGCTGCCTCACCTCTGGGTGCTGAGGCGGTACCGAGCTGCCCGGTTACCGAGGTTGCGAACCAGCAAAGTCTGCTGGGTGCTGTACTTGACCGGACACTCGGAGAAGTCCAGCTGGCCAGGGAAGTCCAGGATGGCTCGGGCACCAACGGCATGAATTGGCACAATGAACTCTTCCCTTTCCGTGATGCAGAGGAGCTGGTGGAAATAATCCTGCAGGAAAAGAAACTGTCTCAGCACAGGACATTTAGTGCCATCCCCACAGCGGAAGAAAAGCTGCTGTGTTCTGTGACCCTAACAGTAGCATTCAATAATTAATAGTACTTTGTACCTCAGTGACCTTTCATTCCAGTAGGATGACTTGGACAGGGCTGTTAACTTGCAAAGAAGAAACAACTCTACTGATTCACCTGCTTTCACAGCAGAACCTGACAAAATTACCTGATACTTTGATTCTGAGGCACCAAAATAGAGTAGTTTCCGGTAGTGGATTACAGCAATAACAGAACCTGCTTTGACCACCACTGCAGACTATTAAAGCCACCACTAAGAACCCAGCTGTCCCACAACACTAACTCCAGTCCCAGCAATGCAGTGATGCTGGTGGAGCTTGGCAGGGGTGCTCTGGTACATTTTCAAAAGGACTTTGCCATATGCACAATCAACAGCCCATTTTTGGTGAAATACTTACCAAGCTGAATGCCAGGTGCGTGTGGGGTACGTGTGTATTTCCCACCTCTCCCCATAACATCAGAGGGACAAGGCTGGGGACACACACCCTTAGAAAGCCATCTGATCCATCTCCCCACACTGGGCTGACTCAGCCCTGATGCCAAACTATTCTTGCCAGATGTCTGACAAGTACTTAGATCACTAAGAACTTCAGCCCTGCCCTCAGCAGCCTGTTGCAGCTCTGCCCTGGACTTA
Source organism: Pachycephala philippinensis (assembly GCA_013397055.1). Taxonomy (NCBI): domain Eukaryota; kingdom Metazoa; phylum Chordata; class Aves; order Passeriformes; genus Pachycephala; species Pachycephala philippinensis. The sequence continues at coordinate 26,086 of VWZT01007611.1, forward strand.
GAGAGAGCTCTTCCTGTGGGAGAATCTCCATCTCCCTTCACATCTCACCCCAGCTGCAGGGGACACAGCAATAACTTTGTTGCCTCTGCTGCACGGTTGATGCCTTAATCGCCTCTCTCTTCCAAGGTCTCTAGGAGTGCCTTGGTGCCTACCTGGACAAGGGTGGGATGGAACTGCCAACAGGAGACCCTCAGGCATCCCTCCCAGAGCAAACTAAACCCTGCTATTCCCAGTCATTGGCTTGTTCAGGAAAGAGCCAGACAGCCCCTGCCTCCAGCTGTCTGGCATTTAGCAGTAGGAAGGTGAATCAAATCACCAAAACCATTTCACTGTAGGGATGAGCAGATCAATCACCAGATGCATGACGTGGCATTGCTGTGCTGGCAGCATCACCTTGCCCCTGCCAAAATCAGTGGTAGAGCTGCTGCTGTAGGGCCAGGAGCCATTGCCTCCAGCAGCTCCTGTATCGGTGAGTTGATAAAAGCTCCGCTTCTTATCACTCACTTGCTGGCCTGATCTTTTCTCCTCAGTGCTTTCAACTCGTTTGATATTTTTATTATTGTTGAAGCAGCAAGCAGACAATTTGATTTAGGAATTGCACATAGCAGCAAACTCCCTTAACCAGAACCAATTCAGATTCATCCACAGCTGGGACCTCCCGCTCCCATACCTCTCCACACCTGGAAAGGGACCTAAGGCTGCCAGAAGAGGCACAGACACACAGCTATTGCTTTAACCCAAAGCTAATACCCAGTGCCTACCAACTGCCTGCTCAGCAGCAGTTTAAAGTCACCCTAACAGCTGCAGTCACATCCAAGATGGTAAAAGAATAAAGAAGGATCTTTTTTTTTTTCCCCAGACATCTCAAATATTCACACTTGAAATTGCAGAACTGCTTTTGCTTCTCTTATTTGGAAGATAGAATACCAGGAAGGGAACTGCAGCAAACGACCTACAGGACTGAAGATCACATTTCGGGAGAGCGTTTCATCTTCAGCAAGTCTTTCTGAATTAGCAATTTTGCACTCAATCTTGCAGTCTAAGCCCTCTAAAATAAAAGCTAAGGGCAGCCCATGGGAATTTAAAGCACCTATTATCTGGGCACTTCACATCCCAGACTGCTCAGATCCTCAGAAATGGCATTAGCAAATGGAGAATGCTATTTACCTTTTTTTTTGGTTGTTGTTATTTTGGCCACACTACTGTAACAAAGGCATTGTAAATCCAATTGAAAGCTGTGTGTCTTTTTAAGCCTTGGCATCCTCTATTCAGTTATCTCTCCCTTCCAGATGCCAGGTAGACTGAGGAGGATGCAAGGAGTTCAGATCAGTACGGGGATAAAGAGAAAAGAAACTTCAACAGCTGGAGGTATCTGAGGGAAGTAAAAGGGAATTTGCAGTCACTGCCATTGCAAAGAAGCAAGGGGATCAGCATCAATGTAAATAAGAGCCCAAGGAATAAATCCCTCCAAAAGCCAGCACAGGCAGCCATTCCCAGCTCTGGTGGGCACTGGGACTGGTGGGCAGCTGGGCTCGGGGAAGGGAACTTCTCCGTGTCTGCCAAGGCAAGGCAGGAGCAACAAGGCAGCCACGACCTTGAGGGGGACATTGCCTCTCACCGTTCATGCCCTTGCATGTTGTTTGCTGAGCCCCTTTTCCAGGGATGCTGCACCCAGAGGAAGGCTTGACCCAAAGCACTTCAGAGTGTGCTGACCCTTCAACCCCAGTATGGCCCCCCAAAGTTGAGGCAGTGTCAGGCCAAAAAGGGGGAAACCCAAGCAGAGAGGGGTGTGCTAGGCAGAGGCTGGCTGTCCCTGCTGCTGTGAACTCGTGGTTCACTCAGCTTCAGAAAGCCAAACAGCCCTCCCTTGGGAAAAGAGGATTTCAAATTCTCCACTGCAGCACTGCCCTGTGTTATCAGGACACTAACTCTGGGACAAAACCCGGGGGAACAGCTGAAACCAGTTTAAAATCTTGCTTTTACTCTGCAAACCCTAAGCAGACTGTTCAAAACCAGGTTTTTAAATAAGCCTGAGTGAGCAAGAGGGTGCATCACTTCTATGCTTTAGAGATTATTTAGACATAGCTTCGGGCTACAAATTCTCATGCAAACATCAATTTTGCCTTCAAATAACCCTTCTCTCAATTTCAAGGAAAGTACAGATGATTCCTCTGCTCTTATTCCCCTTTGATAAGCAAAACGTTACAAGCTGTGGCCTTCCAAATATCACCCTTGGCATTCAAATTAGTAGCCACTGAAACTAAACCAACTGCTTGTCTCAGATGTTATTTCCTTGAATTATAGAATTGTTTCATTTGGAAAAGACCTTGAAGATCATTAAGTCCAACCATTAACCCAGCTCTGCTCTCAGGCCCTTTGCAGACTCAGGCCAACATTAATTGGTGTCACAGTGACATCAGCCTTAATGCCTGCCCAGTGTACCAGACTCAGATGTCAGTTATCCTGCATAACCAATCCTAAATCCTTCACTGAATTCCCTGCAGCAGACAGCTTGCAATGAAAATATCCTTGTAGCATGAGGTAATAGAGTAAGTCAAGCAGGGAAAGCTCCCTGCTGAAACCATGATATCATATAGGCTGGAAAAAAGGGCCATTAAAAAAGAGGAGAGACTGAAGGATGAGGAGAGCTCCACGGGAGAAGGGGTACCCCTGCTCCTTCCCCCTCAGCTACCAATTCACAGGAGTCTTTGAAACCAGTCCCCATTCTCCAGGTTCATTCTGCACTTTCATTTGCTTTCATCTTCTGTCCCTTTCCTCCCTGCAAGAGTCATCTTGAAAGTCTGCTTGGAATAACTTCTGTGTGCTACAAAACATCTAACGGGGCTGGGCTGAATTTTAAAGGAGTTAATTTCAGTAATGCAGTAACTCATCGTCCTGTCATCTCTCCTATTAATCAGTGAGCAATATTTCAGTCTCCACTGAGCATCAGGAATGAATTTTGCAAACCTTACAGATTGAACTTGTATTGCCTGAAAAATATTGTCTTCCCACAGTGAAAAGAACAAGAGGACAGAACAGAATAAGCTGTGCTATGATTTTATGTGCTTCCTGCTTCCTTCTTCCTTGCAGATAATCTATTAATAAGCCTGAAGGACACACAAATGTAAATATTCCTGTCTGTTGGGTATTTGCCAGTCAGTTCCATAATGGTTTCCAATTAGGCAGAGACTGTCAGACCACAATGCAAGGACACCAGGGAACACAGGGTGGCATGAGAAGACCCACGCTGGGCAATTGGAGCCATAAAACAGGAAAGTGTAAATCAGAAGCAGCAAGAGGAACTAATTGGAAACGTTGCCCAGCAGAAACATTAGCATTTCATATTTATAATGCAAGTGCCAATAAACAAAGAGACATGTCAGCTATTCATTTACTTTCTGACAGTCCAACCATGTGATACATTCCCAAATGACTGCAAGACGATAGGAAACTGCTCATTTGTCAAGAAAGAGCAACATGGCACGTGGCATTTCAGTCACTAACAGCTCACATGATCCTTTTATTTAGGGCTCAGCCACAGTTTTGCCTTGAATCAGGAGTGACTTCACTGAAGTCAGGCTAACCCCAGGGAAGAACAGATTCAAAGCAAGAGAATTATATAAACCAACTGCAATATCCACAACCCTGACACAGGGGTTTGTACCTGCAGCCCAGGTCACTGGGCCATCCATAATCCCTGTGGATCATGGAGCAGATGAGATGTAGAGGCTGCTCAAAGGAGCACTTCTAAGCCTTCTACAACTAAAACAGATATTCTGTGATGCCTTGAGAGGCCATCTAGAAACAGAGACTAGACAGGAATAAGGGAATAAAGGGGGATATTTATTTGAAAGGCCTTCAGAGGTACACCCTGAGCAGGCCAAAGGCTACACCCAAGATGGACCCCGAGTCACGAGTTCTTCACACTTTTATAGGTTTGGTCCATTGGCATATCAGCATAATTTTGCCAATTAAACTTCAGCTAATGATGTCATTTCCCCTCAGCTTGCTCTGGTTTTTAGAGACTTTTGGTTTATACTTTTGGTCCTAGGACAGGCTGGGTGTCCTTGGAGAGCAGCCTGGAGATGCTTTGTTATGTCTGTCTCAGCATGAGAGAGCAGCAGCTCACAGGCTACAGGACACTGCAGAGTTACACACTAAGCAATACAGAATTTGAAAAATATAAAAGCTAAAACCTAAGGCATCATCTGCATGCCAGCAACTTCAAGCCCAACGCAAGCGGCTTTTCAGAACCATTTCTCAATGCCTGTCTCTTTGCTAAGGGGTTTTCAAGGTGCTCTGCACCTCCTGCCCATGCTATCGATGTGTTTCTAGCTGAGCTATGGCACTTTGGTACTTCGCTGACTCGCGTTCCATCAAGTACAAGACAAAATGTTCAATTCGCACAAAATTCTGATTCTGCGGTAAAAATCCTCACGTGGTCCTTGCTGAGCAGCACACAACCCTCTCCTGATGCCCTACAAAACCCCTGCAAGGAGCCCAAATCCCAGTTCAGCGAAACTGCCGGGGGTGTCAGTGAAGCTGTGCAGAGAACCTCTCGCTGGCAGAGCTCCCTGTGCCATGCACTCACCAGTTCAAGGGCAAGACAAGGGACAGAGTGTGGGACATTAGTGCTCTTGTGGGTTATCTCACCCTACTTCTATCCGTGGTGATGTTCACATGTTGCTCTGCTGCCTCTCAACTCCAAGTGCAGCACTTTGCCCTTCACGGGTATCAAATTACCTCTTTCACCCTGAAAATGAGCACTAATTCATACGAATAAATCACATTTTAAAGGCACCAGTGTACTTTGCAAAGCCTACCTCAGTGATATTAAGCTCTTGTGTCACTTGGGTAGCACAGAGAACTGCCCTAGGCCAGCATAATTTTTACTCTAAATTTTAACAGTGTTAAATAATTCCTCAATCCCTCCTAAGGAACAAGGAGCTAGAGAACACAGGGCATTTCCTCTTTAGTTTTCTATATCCATGCTGCTTGAGGATAGAACAAAGTGTTAAACTAAGTCTAAGCAGCAAAGGGAAGATGGGAAAACAGCTGCACCCAAAGAGATCCTGCACCTTTGCCTTGGTGCAGAAACATCAGCTGGCTCACAGCTCCCCCCATCTTTGCCTCTCCAAACAACTCAGGTGAAGAACAGTGCTAAGAGATTTCAGGATGCTAGTGGAAAGAGTCAGCCTGCCTCTCTTTATTTCCCTGCAAGGCTTCCTCCCTTCCATATCCTAAATCCTCCCGTAATAACAAGCCTCTAGATAACAGCACTGAGATTAGACTTGCCAGGGCCTCAGCACTGATGTTCAACCCTCCAAGCAAAATCACAGCACGTTTGGCACAGAGCAGTTGTGAGCTGCCAGAGCAACCAGTGACACGCACGAGGACACGGCCACAGCCGTGTCACTGCCACAGGCTGTACCTGCCCTACCCGAGCTCTTTCAGGCAGGTGTCCAAGTCACCTGCAGCTCACCAACCTCCTGCTGAGTGAGGGCACGTAGAGCTCAGCGTGCCTGTGCCAGGCTGGCTCCCTGCCATGGGCACAGCACCTCCTCTGCCCTGGCCTCACACCTGGGTCATGGGCAGGCAGGTGTCCTCAGGGACAGCACGGCTGCAAGGCTGGGGAACAGAGGGTGTGGAAGCACATCACCTTTGCTTCAGTCCAGGGTGAGGCAGGGAAGTGAACGCCATCTGCCTGGGCAAAGCAGCTCAGCCAGAGGCAGCAGGGCAATGCCTGGTGAGAAGGAAGTGCCGAGCAGGTCAGACACCGGCAGTGGGATGGAGACAGAACACCTGAACCAAGTCATCCACGTATTCTACAAGCCTAAAGAACCTGTTTGCTTCTGCCTGCACACAGCCATGCAGCTGTGTTCCCGAGGGTGGATGTGCTACTGACGGCAAAACAGCACATGTTATCCTGGGGGAAGGAAGAAATTCCCTTCTAACAGACCAAGTTTGAGTGGGGCAGTCCAGCTGTGGGGATACAGTTGCATGGGCAGACCAGCAAGAGAAGGAGACCAGACACTGGGGCCTTACTGGGAGTAAAAGAAGCCTGAAGAGCAAAAAGAAGAACACAGCAAGACAGGGACAACCCCCAAAACAAGGAGACGGCACAGAGAATTTAAATGGGCTGTAAAGAAGCAACTGAGAAGCACAAGACATTACCAGGAAAGGCTGAGGCAGAAGATGAGAGCAGTCAACTTGCCAAAGTGATGGAAAACCACATGACACCCAAGGCTGTGCCTATCAATTATGGGCTTCAAAGGCATTTTCTGCCTGGAGAAACATGACCAGCACTGACTCACAGTGTGGTTTCATTACTAAAAGCCAATCTCAGCTCTCCAGGAGCTCTTGCTGCCTGGTGATTGTGGCCAGGCAGCTGCCAGTGCAAGCAAGCTGGGCTGCTGGGCATTCCTTCCTGCACCCAGGAGGGCCTGCAGGCACCCTGCTGCCAGGTTCTGCCCTCTGGAATACACACACACAGCAAAAAGGCATTTCAAAGCACACAGATATCAACCTCTGAGCACCAAATCACATCTCACAAAGTCTAAAACAAGTGATTTTGACTGACAGGCTTCACTGATAACAAACTCACTTGCGGCTTGGAAAAAAATGGACCACCCATCCAAGTCTGATAATGCACCACCCATCCAAGTCTGATAATTCATAGCCAAGGCAGTCCTGAACTCTCCAAATTCCATCTGCTTCCAGCAACACCCTGGGGCAGTGAGTTCCAGGGGCTAATTTCACACTGAGGACAAACATTTTGGTCACCAAGACCCCTGGAAGATGAACACACATGGCTAAGATCATCAGCAAAAGGCACCCAGGATATCTCTGAGGGTGGTGAGGAGCAGCTGGAAGATAGAAAAGCAATTTGACAGCAAACAGGTGAAGAACTTCTAGGTTTGAATGATTACAGAGCCTCTGCTTGGAATACACTTGGCTGTTACCTGGATTTTTAGGGAGCAGACAACCTCAGGTTACAACACAGTCTAAATCAGTGTGATTCAGAGGAATCTGGTGAGAAACCTTGCAGACAGAACACAATGTTGCTTTTCTCCAGTACATTACCAAAAGCCAACAAAATCAGAATACAATAACTTCTCTTGGGATTATCATCTCTGTCTTTATGGACTTAAATATGCCAAGTATTTTCCTCAGAGCTGAATCATACTTTTACACCAGTGCTGTCCAATGGTTGAGGTCTTACTAGCTTCAAAAATAATTCTTTTGGGAAAAAAAATTAACAGCTCACACATTTGTTTGCTCCCTTTCAGGGCATACAAATCCCAAGATGCAGCTGTACGAGTTCATTATTTTTTACTGACAGTGGCAGAAATTTTAATGCAGATGTCCTTTTCCACTTGAGGAAGCAGAGCAAATTCACTGTTTGTCTGTTGGCTTGTACTTGGCAAAGACAAACATTTTCATGTGCTGCATGGATACTGGAGCAGCTGAAGCCAAAAGCTCAGTGGGAACAAAAAAGAGTGGTAGGAACAGAGAAACTGAGGCACACCTGGATCAGCAGAGGAAACCTGCAGCAGACATGCCAGAATCAGTGTGGACCCCACCAATGGAATCACTTGGGCATGGACATCCATGTTCCTTTCCAATATTCCCAAGCTAAATGCCAGACCGGGAATGATTTAGTACTCTCCAGGAATAACTGAGGGACCAGAAGAGCATCCTTCCCTGCTAAAGGGTCTCCCCTTTGCAGCTGTGTCCCTGTCAAAATCTGTTATCCCAGGATACACTTGGACTTCTCTTGATGCTCCTCCACCTATCATTTGCCCCAACAGCTTTTTCTGGTCACTTGCTTGTCTCTCCCAGCAGATGGATTTGGGGAGGGGGTTAATTCATCTGCTCCTATCACACTTCCATCTTCCCATCCTGCTTTTCTCTCATGCACACATCTTACTCTTTGTTACACACCACCACCTTTAATTACACTGTTTTTTTCTGGCCTTTCTCTACTTCCACTACACTTTACTCTTATGTATCAAGAGAAACCCTTGTGCCTAAGAAAGAGCTTTGGGAGAAAAGATTGAACTCTGCTCCTTTCCTCTCTCCTGTCTCTTCCCACCAGCTTGCTCTTGGCACAAGCCTCATTTGAGAAAATGTTCCCCTGACTGAAATTCAAAAGGTCTCTGTTTTCCTCTTTACAGTGGAACACAATTGCTGACATTTTTCAACTTTTCCCTTCTCAACTTTCTTGGGAAATTGCAAAACAATCACAATTTTTTCAAGTGAGGGTAGAGACCTTCAAGAAAGCATTGCTCTGGAGGTTCTCTGTGGTTCTCCGAAGGGAAAGCAGAACACCATATTGCCTTTGGAAAACCTGAGCAGAGGTGAATGAAGCTTAGCAGGAGCCTGAAATGGCACCTAAAGGCTTCCCACTGCTTCTGCTAAATCAGCCCGATTCCAGGGCTATTTCAAAACACATTTCCTGCAGTGCCAATGCCACTAATTATAACTAATTCCAACATAAAGTAGAGAAGACTCAACACCTGAGCGTTAAGTGCAAGTTGCACAGAGGCAGCTAAATAAGCTTAGAGAGGCAGGGATTCCTGCCAGGAACCAGGATTACCCAAGGAGCCACAGGACATGCTGCACACTCGAGGTAAAGCGTGAGGGCAGGTAAGAACTGTACACCCCTCAACATTCCCATCAATCCTGGGCTTTCAAGGGAAAGAAAGGGGCTAGAAAAGGTCCTTTGGGTTAGATACCACCAACATACTGCCAAAATCAGGGGAGAATCCCCTGGGAAGATTTCCACCATCTTGCAGAACAAAGGTGCTGAGACATTTTATTCTGGATGTGCTGCAGCAGGTAACTTGCTGTGCTGTACACCACCAGAATTACATCACTGTCCTCTTCCAGCTCCTCAGTGTTAAACCTCCACATCCCAGCACTTACCTTGTCCCTGTTCCTCAGAACCAGCAGCATTTCATAGACCTCGCCAGGGGTGTAGTTCTGAAACACCACCTCTGATGGCAAAGGCTGAAGTGAGCGATGATCTGGGTTAACTGCCGAGAACTGGAGAGGCAAGAGAGAGCAGGGAGAGGTTCAGCTGCTGGGAGGAAGATTCTGCACTGATCCCCAGTGAGGCACAGACTCTGGGTGGGTACATCTGCCCAGCTCACACTGGGGAAACAGTGGCTCTTCCACCTCTGCCCTGGCCTGATCAAAAGCTGCTGGACCACACTGAGCAGGCTCAAGCCAAGCTGCTCTTTAGGCAGGTGTTTCTCCAGGTTTCCTTCTCCAAAATCCAAGGCAGCACTTAGCTGCAGCAGAGGCCTGCGCTAATGGGGTCACAGAGCTCCGGGGCACTGACTGACAGAGGCCTAAGCACTCCTAGAGCAAGTGAAACTCCAGAACTTACATCAGGCTCCATGGGAAACAATTTTGGGATACTCTGAGATAGAGAGTCTCACACAAGCCCAAATACTCATTTTTATCTGACGCTTAGACACCAGTGAGAAGAGAACAGCACCAGAGGAGGTAAGGGCAAAAACAAAATAACACAGCAGTTAGGAAAAAGACAAGTGAGGTGAATGCTGAATGGGGATATGGCTCAGCTCTTTTCTCAGCAGTTCTGGGCAACTTGAGTAAGATTGAAGTTGGTATCTCCTTTTTCCATGAGCTTTAAGTGGCTGCTTTCTTGTAATCTATTATTGGTGTCATATTTAATACCATTGCAGAGGCATGTCTGGAATGATACAACAGCAAATGCTTACTGAGCAGAGACATCACTTTGACAAAACCCCTCCCTGCTCTTGTCCTCCCCTCTCCTGCACTGTTCCCACTCAAAACACACAGGCATGTCTCCTGCCTCTCCACAGGAGGCATAAGTGGCGGAAGTGAGGGGCTTCAGCACACTGCCAGTCATTTGTGCATCTGTCTGAGGCATTCCCAGCCTCCTGTGCTATCCAAGGCAATGCTTAACCAGTTTGTTGCAGCTCTCTTGCTGAGAATTTCAACAGTCATCTACCCACTGGGACTGTGCTTTAAAGTGAGCAGCCCTCTAAGAAAAGCAGCTTTAAACACACCTCTGAGCAGGCACTGATCCAGATAAAGCACATCCATTCCCCTCTGCCCAGGGCAAGTCCCCTGTACGTCTGGCAGCCTGCAAAATCTAACACCCTGTCAGGGTCCCACGCGTTGTTCCAACCCAAAGCTTTAAGGCAATTAGTTTTGTTAAATCAGGAGTAATCACCACAGGCCCTCAGCCTTCAAAGGCCTGTGGAGGGAATCCTATAACCCTAAGCATTTGACAGTGACCACGCCAAAGCAAGAGGTGGCTGTTTCAGCAGAAGAGCGGAAAATGGCAAGCTCATTCCCTTGTGTCGTGCCCAAGCCTTCTCTCAGGGATGGCAGCAACACTCCAGCAAACTCCACCAGCTTCAGCAGAGGTTATTTGTGTTGACTTAGCACAAACTGGAACTCCAGTATCTCAGCAAGGAAAAATGTTTTGCCTTTCCCCCAGCAGAAGGAACTCCACCACCACCAGCAGTTTGAAAGGACAGCAGAACCTGGACACTGAGGTATTTCGATGAGCTGGAGGGAAGCCTGTCACAAGCACACACCCTCTTCAAATGTCACTTCAAACAGCAAAGAAAAGGGCAGGGAAAGGCTACCTTGTCATGGAGGTCTCGCTCTTGTCTTGAAGCTGGACAGCCTGGGGCACATTCATCTCCTGAGTGCTGGCCAGGCTCTGCTTGATGGTGAGAGACATCTCCTTCTGGAAGGCAGAGGGAGTCAGCTGAAAGGCAAAAAAAAAGGCAAGAGACTCAGAAATGCCCTTGTTCAGAAAGGCTTTTCTTGTTCAAGTGCCAGTGATGAATAATTTGTGATCACAGCCACTAGGACAGTTCTGGAAGCCCTGGAAGTTACCTGCTGAAATATTTAAGATCAGTAAATTAATGATATAGAGCAGAATGCACATGCTGTAACCACGTGGCTCTGTCCCATTAGCTTCTCTGTGATTTGATGTGACATGTTTGGGGATTTCTGCTCTTTGGGCATTTGTTTCCAATTTAGTTCCACTGGATTGGTCTGGTGACCTTTGCAGAGAGTGGGGAGGAGTTATCAGAACTCCCCTAACTCCATCCTTGCACACAACCCACAGCGTGGAGATGTCACTGCTGGGTGAGTCTGAGGGAGGCAGGAAAGCAGCGCTGTGCCAAGGCTGAAGTGCACAGGAATGGGTCCAAGTCTCATTGCTCTCTTTTTAATTAGCACTGGTTTTCTCTGTCTGGCCTCACAGACCCCTCCACAGCAGAACACAGAGAGATGTCCTTGACAGAGCCCCAGCACCAGGGCATCTCCAGTCAAGTGAGCTCCAGCCAGCAAAGGGATGTTTGTGGATGGGAAGGAGGAATTGCCCTGACTCCACTGCTGGGCTGGATCTGTGCCCCACACAGGAGATGAGATAGAACAGCTGGTGTGGAACTTGTTCTAGCTGGGACCAGCCGTGTCTCTCAAAGCTCCAGGCAGAGATTGAGCTTACCCCCCCACGCCAGGTGCCCAAGGGCAGGTTGGTGAGAGCAGCACAGGTGAGTGTCCAACCTGACAGAAGGAATTACTGCCACACAAAGGGGAGAGAGAGAAGCACACACTCGTGGCTTCAGCTTTACATTGGTTTAACTCGGCTCTAGTCCCTTTGCTGGCTTTGTTGCCCTTCCCTGGTCTTGCTCCATCACCTCAATGTCTGTCCTGAATGAGGGGCCCAGAACTGGACACAGTACTCCTGCCTGTTGAGAAGTGCAAATGGATTTGATGTGATTATTTCACCAAACTCAAGGGGAACACTCAATAGGTGTGTTTGTACATGTAGATATAGATGTGCACATCCCTGTGCCTGTGTGGGGGAACTGATCACAGTCTACATGGTGAGTGAACTCTGACAACAAGCTCTGCTGGGTCACTGCGGAGACCTACTCAGAAATTTCTTTAACCCTGGTGTCTCCAGGCTGTGGCATCCTTCTGAACTGGAGAGCACAAGGCCTCCCCACCTTGTTTCCCATGGGCCACAAAGACACATCAGAGCCTGCTGGCATTTCTCACCTTTCCCTCCACCCCACTTTCCCATGATTACTGGAATCCTATTTACTGGAATTATTAACCAAATCTCTATTAATATCCAAACTGTCCTTTATAACTCTTCAGAATCTTCTCAGGAGTTCAATTCCCACCAAAAGAATCTTCTTTTGGTGGCTACAGAAGGAAGGTGAACATCACTTGGCTGCTTAATTTTTCAAGAGCAGCTGACCTGATGCGACTTTGAGTCTGGCCCTGCTAAGGACTCAGAGCGTTAAGAACAGCCTCAAACCCAGGGACGCTGCTGTCCCAAGCATTGACAAAATCAGAGCACTTTCCTGCTTTCCAAACCAAGTGTCCACCCTTTGTGCAAGAATGTTTCTGCTGCTGTTTCTAACTAATGGAGCAGAGTTCAAGACTCTGATTAAGAACTATAGTTTCTCAAGCCCAATTTGGTTAAGTTACAAAAATTATCCAACAAATATGACTCCTTCCAGGCGTGAAATTACCACACTGCCTAAGAGCATTTCTCCATGGAGAATGAGGCCCCTAATTTTCATTTAGTAACATTCAAATTCAAGGCTTCCTATAGGCATTAGAAGTTGTAACAGCAGAAATAAAAGCATGAAACCATTAAAGGAACATGAGCAATTAGCTCAAACAGAAGTGCAACATATGGGAAAGCAGGCCCACTTCAGACTTTATCATAGTGGCAGCTCTCCCGCATCCTTATCCTACAAGAAGCACCGGTAAACAGGGCCATTCCTCTTCCAACCACCAGCCTGACAACCACCTTCCTCTGTGTCACAAAAAGTGGGTGTGCAAGAAAGGGCAAGAAGAGAAGACGAACCCAGAAAGTGGGTTTCAAGCACTGACAAGACTCAAACATGGACAACATTTACTAAGCACTACATTGGACTAGAAATAATGACCCGTCCCTTTCTAGCAAACTGGACCAAGAGACAGATGCATTTGCCCACTTCTTATTTTCAGAGACTTGGGAGGCCAGCCCTAAACTAAAATTATTTGCATCCTGACCTTAAGTAAAATCTCTGATCATATTCCCTCCTGCTTCCTTCTGTTCCATATCATCTTTTTTGTGTGGACTTGCTTTATAGAGCAAGACATTGTCAACACAAAGATGACCATTTCCTTCCCCTTGGGTTTTACCCACATCCAGCAAGCAACCCAGTAACTTCATTCCTTTATTCTCAAAGCAGTTACAGCATTGTACAATCCACAAGGCTGCTGTTTCCTTTTGTTCTTACATGAAACATGAGAGCACAGCACTGTCTCATGGACATCAGGACACACTGTAGCAAGAACTAGGATTTAAACCTGGAAATAACTATTTTTCAAGAGAGAAATCTAATGGGGGATAATACATTAATCTGGATTTCAGTGATTTATTACTGGGTCTTGAGAATAACTGGATTATTTGTTCCAATGTCCTAACTGCAATTTCATTTCACTTGAAATGAAGCTTGTCCATCATGCCCACAATGCTAATTTCCAGATAGTTTCTACTCTCCACACCCCCATCCCAATCTAGCAGCTTCCCCTACCCTCTAGCCCTGGAGAGATGCTCTTCCCTACCCCATAGTTCCACTTCCCTAAAGCCTCCAGGGATCAGCCTCCCAGGCCTGGGGGAAAGAAGCAGAACAGAGAAATCAGCCTGATGTCCCTGCAGGGATAGGATGAAACACCAGCCACAACACAGCACAGCTCCAGCCCACCACCCCTGTCCCATGAGGGGTGATCTCCATGTTCCCCACCCTGCTCTGTGATACTCAGCAGGATTTAATTAGGTTCCTGACCTAGGGGTAAGTCTGGGGAGGTAAATGGGTTATACAACTGCTGTGCAGCTTGTAGAGGTGGTGGGGCTTAGCTGTAGATGCTGGAAAGAAGGGAGAATTGAGGAGGCTGAGTCTGGGATGTCCTCGGTGATTTTCAGCTTGGCATCCTGTTCTGATAAATCTAGGTTTGCTGAGACACGTCAGGAATTGTACCCCAGCCCTGGGCATGTTTCTTCATTGCTTTTCTAGGTGGCACAGCTGTCCTGGCACAGCTGGTTCCTGTGACTGCAACAGTATTACAAAGCGTGCCTTAGAGTGGCATTTGGTAATGCTCCACAAGCTTCAGGTAAATTAATTTTAGATACTGCAGACAAGCCCATCACATCTTTAGTTACGGAGTAAAGAAAAAACTTTCCACACTGAATTACGAAGCAAGAATTTAATTTGTATTTGGCTCACCCAGGGAAGACCCTGATCATATCAATGCAAAGGACAGCAGGCAAACCTCTGTGTTGACACAGCTCTGACAATGCCTTTTGGGGTGTCCTTTGGTGTTGCACCTGGTGAATACCCTCTGATGAGCTTGTTCCAATTAATCAGGCACACATTTACACACACACCAGCCAAGGACACCCAGCTGACAAGAGCATCTCTGCTGTCAGGTAGCTTCATGCATTTTTGGCACAACAGATGCTATAAACAAAAGCTTCTCAGGAGACTTTAGGCCACGGGCAAACCCAATCCTTGCATCTGCTTGGCAGGGAACAGGGAACCCTACATTTGGAAACCAACATTCATTATTTAGGGATTTACAATCCAGTCAGGGAGGATCTGAGACCTGAAAATAACTTGCTCTCCAGCTAGCCAGCCTGTGGAGACTCACTCCAGAACATCTCCTGCACGACATCCAGTGCAAGCAAAGCTCAGTGTAAACTGGAGAGTTGGGGCAAAGAATCCTCACCTGTGACACCCTTGTACACTCAAGACACCAAGACAGAAGTGCAAGGAAAGGAAGCTGAATGGTGGGGGATGCTTCCTGGCTCACAAGGCAGAGCTTGGAGACAGAGTCCAAGGTGAGACCCACCAAATCTCTCACACCTGGTCTGAGATGCGGTCACAGGGCTGCCTCCTCGTGCTCCTTCCCACAGCTCCAGCACCTTAGAACCAACCTTAGAGCCTCTCACCTGCTCAGCACAGGAGTGACTCCTGCCTGCTGCAGGCAAAGAGCACAGCTGGAGTGCTCAGGGGACTTGCCAGAGAAGCCTCAGGTGCTTAGCACAGGAAACTGCTGGCAGAAAAGGATCTTCACGGAATTGCACAGTAGAAATTACATGAAACCCATCCAAGGCTTGCAAGCTCCTCAGCACCCAGTGCGAAACCTGACGCTGGTACCTCAGCCCACTCTCAAACTCAACAGCCCTGCTCTCACACTCAGCTGTGTCCCTGCTACTGAACTCACCATGTATTTTTCCAGCCCAAACCTTCCACCCCTGCCAGGCAGATGGAGGGGGCCCAAGCCATTCCTTGGTCCAGTTTGTCAGCCCAGACAATGTCATTTCTACATCTCCTAGACTGCTGCAAGGAGAATGCAAGTGAGAAAAAGCCTGATCTGCAGGCTGGCACCTTGGATGCTCGAGAACTAAGGAAAAGCCTTGGCTGGGGAGCTCTGCTCCCTGGATGACAAAGTCTTTTAGCTAATGACTATTTAATGTGCAGTGCATAAGAAGTCTCTGGAGGGGAAAAAAGGACAAGAACCATCTTTAAAGTGAACGAAAGACCTGTTTCATGCTGTGGGCTCACAGCTACTACTGAGTCTCCTTGCCCCAGGCAAGGCAGAGAAAAAGGGTCTGCACAGGACCTGCACCCTGCTCCCAGGTGAGTGATTTTGGCCATGACCTACACTGGATAAATAAAAGCACCTTCACCTCTTCTCTTTAGGGCAGCAATAATAACCTCTGAACACTGCCTGGCTCATGAACAGTCTCCTCCATTCTGCTGACATGCAGTGATTTGTTAATGCACCTTTCAGCTGCATCCCCAAGATGGAACACGGGACATTCCCAGCATCCCTAAAATCCATCCACTCCCTTTCTGAACCATCCCTTCCCTTCTGCAGCATCAACTCTCAGTGCACAGCACAGGCTGCACAATGCTCACATCCTAAGCAGCTGCTTCACCTGCCAGGACATGGAGAGGTTGGGCATTGGCCGAGTTCTTTGAAATGCTTCTGTAAACCTCAATCCCAACCAAGATGGTTTAATCTCAGTCTTCCGAAGATTCTCAGTCAAAGTGAACGTGTGTTCACACCCAGTTGTCACAAAGGAGTTTCAGTCTCTGAAAGACCATAAATGTTAACTCAATTCAGAAACACCAAACTGGAGACAGAGAACCAGCCAAAAGCAGAAGCAGGAACACAACCCCCAAGCCTGACCTTGGCTGGCTCCAGCCTTGTACCTGCTTCTCCAGCACACATATACACACAATACTGGCTGCCAGAAAAGTAAATATTCTGTATTTACTGGATTGGTGCTGTAACACTACAGCACTGGCTGTAACCCCACGGTGTCACAGAACAAGCTTTAACTTCACTGATTATTACCTATCCTGTAGGTATGGGGCACGTCTGGACAACCTGCTATGAGTAATTTGCACCCCCTGGGAGCAGCCTGGCCTTTTTATTTTCTCTAACTACATACAGGAGCCTCCACTCAGCTCTGCTCCCAAGCTCTCCCTCCTGAGGCCAGACAACCTGGGCACCAAAAGCCACCCTCCACCCAGAGCTGGGACACAGCCACCGGCACTCCAGCACGGGGGTGGTCACAAGCATCCCCCACTTTCCCCACTCCACAGGGCCACACACACACACTGGGTCCCCTCAGCCAGACAGGCTGTGGCCCTCCTTCAGGAGCAGCAGGGCTTCCTGACCAGCCCCAACACCACCATGGCAACAACAGGGATGCCAACAGGGGAGGAGGCAGGGGTGGTTTCCGGAGGTGACAGCAGCCTTTGCAGCAGTGGCACAAAGGGATGCTCAACACCCACCTGGTGCCCACAGAGGAGCTGCTGTGGTCCCCCTGCCCTCAGGGCAGCAGAAGCCAGCTGCGCTTCCACACACCTGCTGGGATACTGGCAAGGCCTGGCTGGCAGTGCCTTTCTAAATGTAGTAACAGCAGCTCAGGGACAACACACAATGAACACGGCAAACACTCAGTGAAACTCCCTCCAACACACCTGCAAGAACTGCAGCATGTCCCAAAGAAGCAGAGAGGGGACACATTTGCCCACAGCCCAGCACAAAAACAAGCCAGGCACCTCAGCATTTCAGACAAGCTACCCTTCTCCATCCTAGCAGGGTCTGACCAGAGCAGGCTCCAAGCTCTGGTCTCTTTACAGGCACAGGTAACTGTTAGTTTGTGCAGGGAGCTGAAATCCTTCCTCCATCCCCTGGGAAAGGCTCTTTGCATAGCCCTTCTCCTCCTGCAGAAATAAATGAGCATACAGCCAAGGGCAACAAGCAGGCACGTCGCATTGTTAACCTCTCCTTTGCTGCAGTGCCAGGAGGACACAGAGCACCATGAGCCAGCATCCCCCCAAAACCCTCCTGCAGGCTCTGAGATGGGACCTCACAGCACAGGCACACTCTGGCTTCTGAGCACCAAAACCACAGACCCTGGGGTTGCAACAGGCACATCGGAAACACCTCTCCTGTCATCACTGCTGCACTCACCAGATCAAACCCCCTGAGTTAACTAGACACTTTTGGTGTCTTGCAGAGTACACAAAGCTGCAGCAAAGGCTGCAATGAGGATCCAGAGAGAAGAGGAAAGCGCTGGCAGAGACAGCTCACAGGATGGAAGAGGTGCAGATGGGAGCACTCCCTACCCCCATTTTAACCCATGAGGTGCCCCCTTCAAGAACGGACTGACTGCAATGCTCAATCACTTCAGATGTTATCAAAATATTTACATTCCCTAATGAACAACTGCACTGAGATCACTTACCCAACTGCAACCTTATGAAGGCCAAATCATGAAGTCCCAAACAAGCAGCCCACAGTCCTCTTTGCTCCAAACAGCATTCATATTTGTTTTCTTCTGAGAAGGAAGGAAAATAAATTTGGGTCCTTTTAGCCATATTTCCCTTGCCTTCCTCTGAGCAATGCAATTGCAAGGGAGAACATAGATTTTTTTTTTTTTGGTAGCACAGACCTCAACACGCAGCCTTGGGTTTATTTTCTCCCTTTTTATTCCCATGCTGGAAATCAATTTGGTTTCCTCATTTTTTACTTAATTTACATCTCACTTTCAAACCCTGAACTGCTTCTGTACTCTTCTAAATCAAGACACTATTTCAAATTCCTGCCTTTCAGAGACCCTCCATTAGCTGCGCAGTTAACGAATTTGAAAGGAATAAATTGTTTTATCCTCACTGCCTCTTAAAAGAAAGCAAAATCCTTGACCCCAACAAGTGTAATGCCTCCTAGATTTTCTTTTTCTTCAGTTCTATGAAACCATTTAATCCAGCCAGCTGTCTTTTTGTCAATGCAAAAGACAATTTACAATCCTCCAGAAGTCAAGCACAGTTCAAGGGGAATCTCTGACACAGAGGTTAGGAAAGGCAGTAACCAAGGCTGTGCCTGCCAGGAGACAGTGCCTTGGAAAGATGGGTGGGCTTTGGATGGAGGCTCAGGCCTGACTCAGTAAGGTACTGGCACAGGATCTCAGCCTCAACAAAAAAAAAAGGGACAGATGTCAAGGGTGACAATGTCTCTGCAGTTACAAGATGGTTCAGTAGTTGTTCCTGGGGCTGCCACTACCTTAATCCCAACTGCCTTGGCACCCTGTTTCCTGGCAGCTAAAAACCATCTGAGACCTCGTGATACTGAGGACAGAAACACACAGCAGCACCACTCTGTAGGACCAGGGCTTAGTGGTCTTTCCCAGTCACAGAGGCAGAGCAGGGCTCAGTGTCTCCTCCCTCACCCCCAGCTCTTCTCTGCCAGCAGGCTCCTGCCAGGGCATTCTCCATCCCACCCACCACGGGCTGGGAGCACCAGGCTCTCCTCTGCTCCACCCAAGACACAGAACCACGTGCAAGCCCAAGCACACGGCAGCTCTCTGGAAATGGACACCTCGTGCCACTAAAACCACGGCAACACCTGAGCACCCAGCACGATCATCCCACGGTCAGCCCCAAGGACCACCCCACATGCCACAGGCAGACCTTCCCTCCAACTTCTCCAGGCTGAGGAAAAAATGTGCTTAACCAGGTCCACAACAGCTTGGCCAGCACTTGTACTTCTGGCATCACCTGGCAGCTCCATTTGCAGTAGGAGGGGACTCCTGGCTTCACAGCAGGTCGGTCTTCCCCAGCCCAGCAGGTCTTGTGCCTCTGCAGGGCACTTCCAAGCACCAACAGCTGGCTCTGTGATGAGAAGAAATGGAGAGAAAGATTAGAAAACACAACAGTTGTAAGTGGGACACAGGGAAGGGACAAACCCAGCCCGTGACATGCGTTTCAACCTGAGCCCACAGGAGCACCTGGCATGATTAGAGCAGCTACAAAGCACCAGGCTGTTTGAAAGCAGGGCTGTGAAAGGAGTAGCTTGTTTTATTTATCACTTGAGAAGCACCAAAGGTACAAGCTGCTGTCCTTGCTGCTGCCAGCCAGCTGGTGCAGCTCCCTGCAGCACACAGGGCTGTGCTGAGAGGTGCTGGGCAGTCTGCCGGCACCAGCTCTGCTGGGCAAGGAACTTACTAACTGAAGCAGGCACCGAGAAAAAAATCAAAGCCAAATGTGGCTCTTTTTGCACTGGGCAGTTGCCTTCACAGGTCCAATACAGCCACACAACAGCCACAACTGCAGAGTTTGAACTCAAGCAAAATCCCAAAGCATGTGGTTGGGTTGCTTAAGGAGGCACTACTGGGTCGCCTTTGGCTTAGACAAATAATTGACTGCATTTGTACCCAAAAGTCTTTTGCTTAAAAGATTGGGAGTTTTGCTAAAAAACAGCCATGCAGAGGCTGTTCTGGGCTGGAACCTGAGCCAGGGCTTTCTGATTTTTAAACAAGGCATCTGGTACATCCCCTAGAAGAGCCTCTGCTCTCTGCCCTGGAGGTACTGTCAGACTCCACAGCTTTTATCTGATCGAGGCCTCCATGCTGACTCCCATCACATCACATATTGGCAGTGGGAGCAGAGGGACAGATTTTCATTTTCCACAAAGAAGTTGTCCAAGTTGAATTGTTAAACAAACTCCTCAGGTTCTTCCTTTGAACCTCTTCCCATCCTTCACACATCCCAAGAACTACCAGGAATCAAAGAGGCAGCAACAAAACCAGCCCCAAACATCTCCTGAGATTCTTCTTAAGGGAAACATTTCCACTCATGAAAGACCAGCTTTGTAATAAACATATGGCCTCAAAAGCAGAAGGGAAAACCCTTCAAAACATAAAGCAGAAGCAGAGTCATTCATGAAATTGGAGTGGTTGATCAGAAAAGCTGGTCAATGGGTCTGTGTAGCAAACACCAAGGGCATGAAAGAACAAACCTGTCCAGCCACTGTACCATTTAAAACAAGCGGGGGTTTAGAAGACACATCAGTAGCCAGACTACATTTAGTAGCCACATTAAAAAAAAAAAAAAATAAATAAATAAATTATAAAAAGTTAAAAGATAGGCACCTGAGTGGGGGTAGGAACAGCCAGGTTTGCATCTTGGTGACCATCAGCACAAGCATCTCTGAGTTCCAAGGCTGAGCTGCAGAACAGACCCACCTGACTGGAGCTGCCAGCCTCACCGCAGAGTTTTGGTTTCCCATTATAGGGACAGCTCAAGAGGGTGCAGGTTTGATTTGAGCAGCATCTCTCTGCCAAGGATGAAAGCAAGGACCTGAGTACCCCATTTGTGACTTCCTCTCACATTGAAAAGTCTTCCTAGTGCACTCTGGCACCTGATCTCATTAAAAAGGAAGAGAGGGAACAGATGGAAACATAAAAAGAAACTGTCAGCTGCCAACCACTGCTCCCATCCTGTCTCCATCTCTCTCCCCACTGCGGCAGGAGCACAACCAGCAGCTCTTGCAAGGACAAGGCCAGCAGGAGACAAGGAGGATTTCAGGTGGGCAATAAATAGATGAAATCTTGGTAAATAAGAGCTCCTTTTGTCAGGAAAGGCAACACATGAGAACTATGCCATGTCCAGGAACCCTCCTGTCCCTGCAAACCACAAAGAGTGGCACGCTGGCTGAAACAGCCACCACGCCTGAAGCCTTTCCAGCATGCCCAGGAGCAAAGTCCCACCAAAAGATGAGCTGGGATCCCCAGCAGAACCTGTAGGAATCTCTCATTCCTCTCTCCCAGCCTGTAGTTCAGGTATTGAAGCATTCCAGGAAGCCTCAGCAGACCCAGGGGATGTCCTATAACCAAGAGCATGAGAGAAGGGACACAGAGCCACCACCCTTCCTTTCAAGGGGTTTGCTCCATGCTGGTCCCTGAGCATCCTTCCTTTATGCAACTTCCCCTCTCAAAGCAGCACTGAGACTCCCAGAGCAAGCAGGCCACAGAGAAGAAACCTTCCCCAATTCCTTACCCATCCCCAAACATTCTCTTTCCCAGAGAGAGAGAAAAAATACATTTCCCCTCCCCATGCCAGAGGGAGAACATAAGGTGGACCCAGGATGACACTGAAGGTCACAGATTTGCACTCATCTCATTACAGCTCTGCCAGGTATCAGGCAAAGGGACTCAATTTTCCATATTTACTCAGGAAAAGGTGAAATCACAAGCAGAAGTGAAAAACTCGCATTCATCCCAGTGCTGGGAGTGCTACGGGAGGCTGATCTAGCCTCTCTCTGTAATTAGCCTCTGTTTTCTGAGCAGCCCAGTGGTTTCAGCAACATATAAAATCAGCTTTCTTAGTAGAAAATGATATATTTCACCAGACTAACTTGATGGGAACAAAATGTCTTACTGACAAACCTTATCTTGTTCATATCCTCGAGCATTGCTGGCTGGATCAACATACCTTTTAAACGAGTGCCTGCAGCAGTCCTGAAAGGCAGAGAAAACAGCATCTCGGCCTCGTGGCAAAACTGTGATGCAGATGCAGATACTGCACAGGAAAATTAAAGTGTACATTGATTATGCATCAGCTTTTCCCCAGCAACTACCTACAAGCAGGGTCTTGTCCCACAGAAGGCACAAGAAGTCACAACCCATGGTTGCTGTGGGCTTAGATGCCCAGCATGTCTGCAGCCAGATTACAGCACCTGCCTCCTGCCTCAGCCACCCACCTAAAAACCTTGAAGAGAAATGGAAAGGCACTGACCATCCAGCTGGTGCCTTCAGCCCTCAGCATCCTCCATCACTAAAAAAAACAAGAGAGGGCAAATAAAAATTTTGCCCAGGTACCAGGAACCTCTAGAGGCATCCATCAGCTGAACTGCTGAGATACAAATATCTACAGTCTCTCTTTAGCACAGCCTCAAGGCAGAGCCTTTGTTTTAACCCTCCCTGGCTGCTGCTCCCACCTTTTTAATTAGCAACTGGATGCTAATTTCTCCCAGACAAGTTCACAATAACTTGCTGGGCTGAACACAAAAAGATGGCTTCAGTTTAATTTTCCTATGACTGCAAGACAGAGGTTTCCAAACCTGTTTGGAAACTATTTTTTTTTTTCCTGGCTGGTCTCTCCAGCACTGAGAACTCCTTTTACAAATGATATCTCCGTATAGAGATGTCTGGGATTAACCAAGCCAGATACATCAAACCATCACAGGGAATAGCTGGGCTGCAAAGGGAGCTATGAATCTCTTTACGGAGCAGACCCGGGAATTAGCCCAGCAATGAGTCTGGTCAGGGAGCCAGTCTGTTAAATAACACTTCTCCATGAGCAAAAGGAGCAACAGCTCTGCAGGCTGACTGGGGAAGGCTCCAGCTGCTAACAGAACACAGCTCCCTCCTCTGCTGCTCTGAGAGCCCTCCCTCCTCACACAGAGACAGCAGATCAGACAGCCAATCTCCCCTCAGACAGGACATTTGAGGCTGTAATGGCACCTTCAGTCCCTGGGCTTTGCTCCTCTCCACTGCTCAGTCAACTTTTCTGCCTCACTGGACACACTGGTCCCTGCATGCCCTGAGCTCGAGAGGGGACCCTGGGGAGGTCAGACCAGCCCCTCCACGCTTTCAAGCTCACTGGGCTGCATCTCTGTGCAATCCTCAAACCTTGCACATAAGGACAGCCTATTTTTTCAGTCTCATTGGCAAACCGAGCTGAAAAGCAGTTGGGGAGGAACATTCACTTGGGAAAGCAGGATTTCTCCTTCCCAGCAAGTAGCATTTGCAGGGCAGCAGACAAACTGGCTGACATTTGCCGAGAGCTCTGAAGGCACATAACCCTCTGGAAATGTGCATCATCAGTCCTGCTATTCTTGGCCCACTAAGCTTGTTTGTCTCCCACAAAAGCTGTGAGAGAGCACAACTCTTGCATGCGTGCTGTCTCCCTGGGAATTAATCCTACCTTTGTCCTCCTTGACTTAAGTGTTCATTTGAGCCCACGGCAAAATTTCAAGGCCTAGGAACACCTGGCATGAAGTGAAAGCAAAGGTCAGGCATCAAGTGCAACCTCTCCTGGGGATGTACACCCAACAAGAAACCCTCTCTTCCTATGCTCATAATCCAGGTGAACAGCTGCTTTTGGAGACAGAAGCAATCCAAGGATCTTCCCAGCACATCCCTCCCAAAGCCCTGCCTGGTCCCTTAGCAGGGCAGGGGCTGCTGCCAGTATGGGCTTCCTGCCTTCCCAAATTCCCCCCCTTGACATTCCCACTTGCCCCAAGTCTGTGTACAAGTCCATCTGGCAACTTCACAGCAACAGCAGTTGTTCTTCCAGTAAAATAAATTCATCTAGAAGAGAAAAGGCAGCTGGCATCTGCTCCCTGCCAGAGCCCACAGCAGACATCTCTACATGTTTTATAAGGCTCTTCTCACTCCCTTTCACTCTGCATAAAGCAGACTGCACAGGTGATCAGTGGGATCAGGCACACAATCATGGAAAGATTTAGGTGGAAGAGACTTTAGATGTCTCTGGTCCAACCCCTCTGCACAAACGATGCAATTTCCAAGTTAAAACAGATTGTGCAGGGAGGCACCCAGCAGTTAGGTATCTCCCAGGATGGAGATTCCCCACCTCTCTGGCTCACAGAAGCTTTCACCTGCCTTTAAAGTTACCAGACACACATTTGTGTGTCCAAAAAACAGGCTCCAAAAGATACCATGTCCCATGATCCCACAGTCCTTGCTCTGTAAATTAACCTCAGCATATGCCTTCAAAGTCCTTGACTCCCTGCAAAGAAGAAAAAGACTCCTATTGTGGGTGTTGTTTGTTTTGAAGCAGCCATGTGTTGAACCAAAATGCCAACTGCTTCATACCGTACAGCAGAAAGGCACCAAGGTTATCTGCCCTGCACACACAAGTGCCAGAAGATGGGTAACAGACCAAGAACCCCATGGAAATAAATGCAACCTCTTTTAGCAACATTTATCTTTGGTCCTGCAAATGTAGCGAGATACCTACCTCTTCTTCATGGCCTCTTGCAGTCCAACAGCACCAGGCAGGCAATATCAGGGCCATGGCATCACCTCCATCTGTTTCACTGCCTGGGCAATCAGCTGAATATAAACACAGCACATCAGAGATGGACACCCAGACAGCTGATTGCACAAACCAAAGGGATCAGCCAGGAAATAGTAAAAAAAGGCCTGAGTCACAAACAACCTGACAGAGCATGTGGTAAATGGGCTGATGAAAAGGAAAAAAAGGGAAAAAAGGTTCCCAAAGCACCTAAGCCACACCACAGAGGAAAGGTCAGAAAGCAGGGAACATTCCAGAGTCAGGCCAGCTGTAAGTGAACCCAGCTCATGGCTCAGAAAAGCAGAGCTGTAACACGTACTGAGTGCCAAGATTTGCTCAGCTAATACATGCCAAACAGCAGCTCTATTTGTTTTCCAGTGGATGAATAATCCTTTCTATCAGGATGCAATCAGGAGCCTAACTCCGATTTAGCTGGGACAGCCTTTCTTCTGATTAGGAACCTG
The DNA here is from genome assembly GCA_013397055.1 of Pachycephala philippinensis. Taxonomy (NCBI): domain Eukaryota; kingdom Metazoa; phylum Chordata; class Aves; order Passeriformes; genus Pachycephala; species Pachycephala philippinensis. The sequence continues at coordinate 51,029 of VWZT01007611.1, forward strand.
GAAATCTCAGCTCAGCCACTCACAAGTTTCTTGCTTGCAGGGAGATTGTCTATAACAGCCCAGCAGATTAAATACGGCAAACATTCACTGCAAAAATCAAAGGAAAGCCAGAGCTACTGCTCTGCCTCTTTATACAGCTGCAGAGCATTTTAGTTGAGGGAACAGAGCAAAGGATCATTCTTTCGCTGATCCCCTAAAATTAGAATTATGCAACTACTTTGCATCACTCATTGCCATCCAAATTTAAATGATTAAAGGTGTTCATTTCTTTCTGCACTCAGGGCAAAATGATGAGAACTTGCCACCTCCACATGCCTGCACTTTGGACTTGTCCATATGGGACTTACAGAAACACTGCAATGACAGAGTGCAAAAACCAAAGTCTCTCCTAAAAATTGATAACTGAAACTAGAGGGCTACAGCTCACAAAACAGTGGGGCCAAAACCTGAAACAAACACATGCCCAGGGTACGGGGAAAACAGGGAGGAAGATGCAATGCTGGAAGCACCAGATTCCTGAAGCTAACAGCTGAACATGGGACCACTGCAGAAGTCACTGCCAGAAGTCCAGGACAGAAAAGCAAAGCTCTCCCTCCAATCTCTATCAAAAGGGAATGATTCCAAAGTGCCTCCTACCTTCTGGGTAGTAAATCAGTCACTTGCAGACCAACCAAGTCTTTTGAGAAAGAGTCTGAAATCTCCACTGTGAACAGAAGACAACCTCCAGATGTCTTCAGCACAGGGCTGGCTGAATTATCCCCACCCAAGGAATTAGCTAAGTTTAACTCATTTGCCTGCTTAGTCCAGAGCACTTTTAAATCCCCCATATTGATCCAAGTTGCCAGAGGTGTCTTAACCCTTGGCACCTCAAGATGCTAAACACTGGTTGAAAAAGCAATTTTAAACACACAAATCTTATTTTCTTCAGTGTTTAAATGACTGTGAATGAACTGCTCATCCATCCTTGCTACCAGATCTTGCTAGGAGCAGGGCTCATTCAGCTCCACTTTGCATGCAATTCCTGCTTGAAATACCGAGCTGAATCAACAGATTCTGTCCTGGAGGAAAAGATAGCCCTGCCATGAACCTCTGTGCATCATACAGTTTTAATCTAGCTCTGCAAATGAAGGGCAAGAAGCAGGACAGAAACAGAACAATTAATAAATTGGCATAAACTGCTGGATTTTGAGGCCTGGTATGCCCCTTCTGAAAGAGACATCCAAACCCACCTGGGCTAAAGGACTGTTCCTTCAAGTAGAAGAAGAAATACAGTAATCCCTCAGTTCTTCTCCTGGTTCTGGTCACCAGAGAGCTGTCCATCAGCCCATGACCAGGAGAGCTCAGATCCTAAATAAAGGCAACATTTAAATCCCAAAGCAATAGAGATTCGTTGGCAGCACATGGCAAGTGACAAAAATACAGAAGCTTTTGGTATCAATTATTTGAATGGAAAACTAAAGTTTATAGGAATCACTGCTGGAAGGCTCTTAGGGGAGACGGTTAAACATTGTCAACTGGGAGATTTAAGCATTGCCTGGGAAATGTCAAATGCTGTCAAGACATGACAAAGCTCTCTGTAGTGATGCCCTAGCAAAGGGCTCATCTCTGAGAATGCAGACTGATGGATCATCAGCCCTGCCAACAGAAAGCAGCTTATTAGCAATTGGTACAGAGAGTACAGCAACCTCAAAAAAAAAAGGTCACTTCACCAAGACATCCAGCATCTCCCTCCAGTACCTACAGCCATATCTGCAGCCCAGCCCTGCTGTCAAGAGTCCTCTCAGAACATCCAGTCAGTGTTTCCAGGCTTCCAAACTCTGGCTTTCCAGGAGCTGCACTCAAGCCACTTCAGGGAAAAGGAAAAAGACGTTCCTTAACTTCATCAGCAGACTTCCAGGAATTTTCTCACCTCAGAGAAAATGAAATGAGAGGAATATTTTTATTCGTTTGCTCCAAATCAAAATAAAACCAGCCACTGCAGCAATAAGACAGCTATCACTGGAGTAGAGCTCTTCAAAGCCCTGAAATAAATAGCCTTGCCTCTAGCTTCCAGCTGCATGGAATTGCTTTACACAACCTTACACAAAACCCAAAATAAAATGCCTCCTACAAGTTATCAAAGAAATAGCATTAAAAATGTTGTAGATGCCCACAGGATGAGGCATTAGCTTCTAAATTTCCCCATCCTTTGGTCTCCAGAGCAAACCTTCAGGTCCGACTCAACCCCAGCATTAGGCTGGTCTTCTGAAATGGTAATGAAAGCGCCTTCAGCAAGATCAGACAGACCACAGAATCTTCCTTCCTTATTAGTTCACGTCCTGCTGTCTCAGACCAGCTTGATTCCCACAACAGCTACTTGGCCTGTGGCAGCTGAACAGTCACGGAGCCTGAGCAGAGGATGAGGCAAAGCCTGGGGAAGAAAATGAGGTGTGAAAGAGACTGACAAAGCAAGGAGCACTGGGATCTAAATGTCACACCGTCCCTTCAGACATGTCCCCATCTGGCTCCAGAACTACAGAGGCTGGTGCTCCAAGAAAGAGACACTGGGTACCTTCTCTGGCCTTGCTTGGCATGTCAATATTTAAGCAATAGATGCCTTACATCACCTCCAAGATATCCTTTGGAGGGAAAGAAGGAGGGAGGGAGAGAGAGAGAGAGAGATGGGGGGCAGTATACCTTCCAAGGAAGATTAAAAGAATCAAGGCTTTGTGAAACCTAACCAGGTCCCAGACATTTTTGTATCTTTACAGATGTTACTATACAAGGAATGGAATAACATTAAAATCCATTTCACAGGGAGAAGAGAAAAGCTTTGGAGAACAGCACAAAGGACAGTGCTGCAAACTCTTTCAAAGCCAGTGGAGCACACCTCCTCCCGGGGGTGGCCAGCTCTAATTGCCACATTGCTTCCCAGTAATGATAGGAGGAAGGGAGTCAGGACAGCTGCAGAAAGTAAATGAGACTTCTCAAAGGAGAAAAAAGGAAAGAGAAAATAACTAAGATCTTTTTACCATGCTATTTGTGACAAGAGCCATCAAAGCATGAGAGTCAGTGATGGACAGCTGGGGAGAACAATCAGGATTCAACAAAACTGTTCAGACAGGATAAAATCAGAATGAAGATTAACATTCATCAAAAGAAGTAGCCTTTTGCTTTGCCCTAGAGGTACCACTGTGTTGCAAGGTAAATATCCCACTCTGCTGCCCAGATGCAAACCAAGACCACTCTTTTCCTGAGGGCAACTGCCACAGATCTGCAGGAGGGGAAGGATTGGACATCATCTCTTCTCTAGCTGGGAAAGAGAAGCTCCCTCCTGATCTGACAGGTTCACTTTGACAGGCATCAGAGTGGGCTGTCCTGCTCACAGTCACGTATGGTAGGATGGGTAATTGTTCATGGGCTTGTCAGAGCCACAGAGGAAGCTAAATCCAAAGCTCAGTCACCCTAACTTTCCTTTTCTGCTCTAGTTTCATAAAGGTAACGTTTTGAAAATATCTCCGTGACTTACCTTTTGTGCCAATGATCCCATCTTCATCAGGGTTGTCTCTCTTTTCTTAAGTAAAAAGGAAAGGGCAGGGGAAGCCTGACTGAGCAAATTGTTTCCCTTCTGTGGGGGGCATTTTCTCAGCCCTCCACCCCTAGGAGGCAAATTATCTTCTGGTGCGAGGGCAGAGAGTTCAGCACAGCTCTGCTAGCAAAGAGCTTGGCCCAGGTCTCCCTTGTTGATTCCCACTTTCTAACAAGCATTCCATTTTTAAGACAGGATTAAAAAANAAGGCATCTGCACAGCTGAGGAGACACAGGATTCCACTCCCTCCTCCTGCCTTCCACAGCAGACCTAACACCCAGGAAAAAGAGGACTTGGGAGTCATCAGATGTAACATCTCATTTATTCGTTACAGCTGCCCCTGTTCTTTCCCCCATATCATTATGGGCAAAATATATGGCAATTACAGTCCCCCCTGCGGATACATTCTCCATGAGGTTTTGAAGTGCAGCTCTGAAACAGAGCTCCATCTAAAAAGAGCCAGCTTTGAGATCTGCATCCCAAAGCTCAGTGGGAAATGGGCACCTCAAATCCTTAACAAAACATCAAGCAAGCCACCTAGGACACCGTGCCCGGTGCTGTAGTGATTCCCTTCACCACATCAAAGGTGACAGTGTCATTTGACAAATCACTCCTTCTTCTTGCTTTACAGGACTCTTGTGTCACAGCATTGCTTTCAAAGCTTCCCATTTCCCCTACAGAGCAAGGTTACCCCAGCACTTAAACATCAGACAACAGGTTTACCTGATACTTTAGAGTCAGCTAAGGCACAGCTCAGGCACTGCACAATTTATGGTGCTCCTGGAAGCTGGTGGCTTTAGAAAAATCCCTTCTTTGGGCACAGCCTTATCTCAGCTGCCAGAGCGCCCGCACAGTCCGCTGGGTCTGAAGGCACATTTTTCATTGCCCTTCAAGTCCCAGAAGGCCAGGACTTGAAAGGGACACCCTAAGGACACAGTTAGAGTGACCCTGGCTGTAGTAAGGGAATAAAATAAGTCAGATGGAATGTAACACCTCTTCCAGTTAGTTTCCAGAAATCCTCAGACAACAGAGAATTATTCCACACAATAACTTCTGCAGCTTGGGGAGATACAGCCATGCATTTGAGGACATGTACAACCAGTGTGTATGGGCTTGTAGCTGGGTGCTCTGCATTCTTCTCACTTCATTGCTGTTGAGACATTTTGACTCCTCAGCCCTAAATTCTGGTTTTGTGATAATTCCCCAAATAGTCAAACTACAGTTTCAGGCATGCCATTACCTGAGGAGGATATGATCCTGGAAGTGTGACTGACCACAATTCAATCTTTCCCATAAGAAACAATGGACAGAGGAATGTGTACAGGTATTCCAGAAATGCACATAACCTAAGCCCACAGGGAGAGCACACAGTGGCATGGAAGATGGAGAGACAAGCAAGACCACTGGGGCTGTCAGCTGCCAATTCAGCACCTGGTAATGACAAAAGTACTAAAGGAAATTCTGCTTTTAAAATACCAAGAACTAACTGCTTATTAGCCTGAAGTTGAGTGGAAAATCCCTTCATAACGCAAAATTAAACTTCATCATGTCCTGGTGACCCTGTCTGACCCATCTTCAAACACATCATCCTTCTGAAAGATCTCAGCTGCTTCACCTGCGAGACTGAGCACCGCACAAATCTCTCACTGCCAGTGGTCCTGCTGCCTCTTCCAATCCATTACATTTTCATCACCACCTTCCTGATGCCTGCTGCTCACTGAGGTCAATTAAGGATGAAGAATAGCAGGACAATGACAACAGTAACCAGAGCAGGATATTAAATAGCTGACGGCAGAGCTCTGAAACAGAAGGGACAGAGAGCGAGGTGTTACTGTACACAAGATTTCACAATGCAAACGTAGTAGAGACAGGGCCATAATCTGCTTGCAGGCCTGGAAAACCCAATCCCCTCAGCAGCAGCAGCACTACTGACACCTGCAAACTTCCTTATCTAAGTCTTAAGGACTTTGATTCAGATCCAGCTCAGCTCTGAGCTGTGCTGCCATTTTGAGGTGTTCCCTCTGCTGTGGGGCATTGTCATCATCAAGGCACAAAACCCTAAACCAGAACATGTACACACAAAGTTGGGTGCAAGCATCCTGATGTCCTATTCCAAAAGGGAGTTGCAGAGCAAGGAAGCCTGTCTCATCCTCAGAGAGTTTGCAAAAAGCATTAACAATATGTGCACTACCACTAAAACTACTTCAAGGAATCCTTTCCACCCCCACTGTCTGGTTCACCAAGCACAAAATACCTGCTCTGGATCAACCCTTATTGTCTTCCTTTTCCCACATTGCCAGTTCCAGGTTGGACATCACTGCTCACCAGTCATGACTTGCTTTAAAAGTGGGTTTGTTTTGCGTATTACACTCTGTTTGCTGTAGTACTTTGTGCTTTTAGGCTTGTGTTTTCAAATTCTTCTTAGCAGTTACAGGCACTAACAAAAAAACAAAAGGGAACAAAAAGCTCTCCTAATTCTAACACAAATAGCCTGGGATTTCATGAAAAGTTCCATACTGAAAGGAAGCGAGGAAGATTTAAAAGACTGTTCTGCAGTTAAGAGTCCACAAAAATAACACAGCAGAACTGAGTCCCATCAAAACCTGCAAAGCTCTAATTCATGCCTTGCTTTTCTTTCAACCCTCAGCTTCACATGAGGCTCAGAGTTCATCCACACATCTGTCACACCTCCCCAACAGCAGCTTTCAGCTATACAGACCTCTTACATTTGGTTTGCCAGTCAGGCCCTATTCCAGTAGCATCCCTGCACCTCGCTCTGCTCTAGTCAGGGTCAAAAATTAGCATTTCCATTTGCCCATGCTCATAAGCCAAGACTGTACTGCAGAGGCCTGGGAAGGCTTCTTGGTATAGCGACAGCTCCTTTGGAATTAATGCATCTTGCATCAACAGAGGCGAAGTCTTAATATTTCAGCAGGAATCAAGACTTCATGTGTTGGCCCTATTCCAAAAACTTGGGCTACTTACATCACATGCACTAGATTCAAGTAAAGCAGCATTACGGTTTAGTTAATTTTTTCTGCTCCATATATTTTCACAGGCATAAGAAACAGGCTTCTGAATTTGAAATGGAGCCTGAAGTTTCTGCAGAGCTTCACTTCCCAAAAAGCAAATATTTACATCCACTAGCACCAGCTGCCTCTTTTCTTTTTTCCTCCATTTCATTTCCAGATCCATTGTTGGTACATCTGCTCTATTAATTAAAACTGATTTACACAAGACAAAATAGAATCATTATTTCAAGCCTTCAGTGCAAACGAGTGACGTCTAAAATTGCACTGACATCTTCCAAAATTCCCATGTCCCATTTTTGCACCTTTGCTGCTTGAAAAGTGTTTTGCTCTGTCCAAGTCCATTGGGCATTCCTATGGCCGTGTGGTGGTTTAGTTTGTATCTTTTACTTTTTGTGAGATAAGAATTAGAAGAAGGGCAAAGCAGGCTCAAAACTTTAAAGAATACAAAGAAGTTTATTACTAACAGAATTAAAGGTAATAAGAAGAATGATAATGATAAAAATTAAAACAAACCTTCCCTTTCTTTCCAGCACCTCTCCCTAATAATCTCTCAACTTGTACAAAGGATAACACATGATTTCAGGTCAGAATTGCAGTTCTTAAGTCTCTTTCATATTTGAAAGAAAAAGAGGTTTCTTCTGCTTCAATGTGGTACTTCAAACTGCCACAGCAATCAAACCCGCCTGGAAATCTGCTGCTGTGAAATATATTTCTCTCATGAATTCTGCAGTCTTCCCACAACTGCTATCATAAGCCACGCATGGGGTGTCTTTTTAAGGATAAAACAAATTCCAGCCTG
>VWZT01007611.1:58542-68765 GCA_013397055.1 Pachycephala philippinensis
TCGGGCTTTGCGGTGGAAAGAAAAGCCTTTTCTCCTTTATGCTGCCAGGATTTCCATGTCTGCTACGTTGGTAGTACAAAGCTGTCCCGGCCCGGCCCGGCCCGGCGGGGGTCCGCGCCGCGCTGTGCCGCGCCACACCACACCACGTGGAGTGGGGGAGGGGAGCCCGTCAGCTCCAGACGGTTTCGGCTCTGCCACAGCCATTGCCGCCTTCCAGCTGCCCACGGGCTCCGGGGGGGGTCTTGCAGCACCCCGGGAGGTACCGTGCTTCTTCTCGAAGAGGGATGGAGAGAGGGCAGGGGGCTCGGCCGGGTCCAGCCCGGCCCCGCCACCCCTCCGGCTCCGGGACCGGAAAAGAAGAGAGTGACTTCCCCCTCACCACTGCTTTTTTATATGCAAAATCGTGAGAAGCGATTGGTCTAAAACCCTGTCCATCAACTCAGTCTCTTCAAACCACCACAAGCCGAAACCAAAATATATTTCAGCCTAACCTGACTCTCCTGACTTGCTCTTAGCTCCTGCCATGAATGATTAACACAGTGGGGACTGAGGGGAAGGCTGGTGGTGTTTGGCTGTATATTTTAATGACCTAACCATTTTTCAGGCTCATCTTTAGGAGAGCAGGGAGTGGTGATGTAGTTTGGCTTCTGGCCTTAGCTGACCCTACAGTGCTCAGGAAGGTATAACCCAACACACACCTGCTGAAGCAACACAGTGCAACAGATCTGAGGAGCAAAGAGCTTCACCACGGTGATCCCACAGCCACAGGTGTCCTTCTTCCTCAGCGTTACTGGCCTCAGGTTTGCCTGCTGTCAGTAACCCAGTGGCAACTTCAGGTCAGGAGGGCTCCTCAGCAATCCTTACCTTTCACTATCACACTCTCTGAAAGGTGGAATCTTCCAGACACAGCTCAGAAGGGCTTGAGGTGGGAAGGAAAAGAGAAGAGCACACAGACAGCACAATTTCAATTTATGCTCCCTCTGGAAAAGATAGTACCCCTCTGCCAACTACAAAGAGGGTTCTGTCCGTGTTTTTCCCTGTTGCTCCTATATCCATATGCTTTTCTGATACCCTGCTAGCTGTATCAACAGAACCTTGCCCTCACAGTCTCTGCAGGACACATCAGCCACAGACGCCATCTCATTCCCCGTATTTTGATCCCAGCTTCAATTTAATCTCTGCTGTGAAAAGCCACAGAAGTGGAGTCCTTAAAACTCATCTACCTTCAAGGGAAAAAGTAAATATACAAGTTGGCTCCAAGAGCAGATGGTGTCTAAAGGAAATTATGATAATTAAGCTTCAGAGTTGTAGATTTCCAAGGGACTATTCCACTCCAGCACCAGACCTCTAGGCCAGTGCAGCAGTTTAAAGTTTCACCACACTTTATTAATTGCTAATTACTGCTTCATTACTTCCACTCATGCTCCCGAGACTGCTGCTGTCACTGTTTCCTTCAGGGGTCACTTCAAAACTGCAGAGAGTGATGTGATGAGTAAGGTCAGTTACTGAAACATAAACAGGTCTTCTCAGCTGCCACATGTGCTCAGCCCCAGACCAGCTCTGAGGCCTGTTACACTCACTAAGCAGAGTTTGTCATCAGGATCATACCAGAGGACTCAGAATTTGTTCAATTTACAATTGCACATTTGTAAATTTATACAAATTACATTTGTAACTTGTATTCTGGCTCCCTTTTGGCAAACCCCACTGTCCCAACATCCAGCCTAAGGAGCAGTGGCTGTCCTGCCTGTCCCCTCTGTAACGCAGTGAGGAACTAGTCAGTTAATATTTCATCTGAGTTTAATCCATTTCCTACTCAAACTCTTCCCCCAAAAAAGTTTGAGCAAATCCAGTCGGAGTTTGGTTTGAGTTTTCGCACATAGAGCAGTGACACTGCTGGGAATTGAAAGTTGGACAATATCCAGAGCTTTGAACAAGTTTCCAAGTCTGAAAACAGTTTTCAAGCACAGAACTTTCACAAAGCTAGTCACGTAATTAAGAGCCAAACCACTTATATGAATATAAATTTATGGGCTAATACTACCTGGTTTCATAATGGAAACAAAGTTAATTTGGTTTTATTCAGTGCCAGTGCTATTAACTGTGCATCTTAGGCATAACTGAACTTCTCCATAAATCTAAATTTCGTTAACACCCTGAAATCAATTACTTTGTGATTTATAGTTAAGACCATAGTGCTGACAATTATTAAACACCAGCCTACTCTGGTGTTTCCATACAAAGTACAAGCTCACCCTAGGTGAGGGCCAGCCTCTCCAGTGTTCCCAAAGAGTAAAAGTAAGTTTTTGAACTAGCTTTCCATTAATTCCCAATACATTAGCTGGATCCAGGTCCCTTCTACTTTGTGCTAACACTCAATGCCAGTTCTAAGCACTGCCAGGTGGTTTTCAGGTGTGACAACAAGTCTCTGCTGCCGAATATCACCATTCCCACCAGCCAGGAATCCTACAGCCATCCCAGCCCTAGGTGCACTAATCCCAAACACATCCTGTGCTACTGATCTACTCCATGCAGGGCTCTACGTGCTGTCTGCACAGGTGGCAGCATGGTTTGCTGGGTACCATCAGCATTGCTGCAGCAGTGAAGGCAGGGAGCTGCTCAGAGGGCTCACACCACCCTGATGGCCCCACACTCCTGTGCTGAACACCCTCTGTCAGAGCACACCAGCGTTTGTGGGGACGTGCAGCTACTCAGCAGCCACCTTGGAATTAGGTTTAATTGTGACCCCAAGACAGATTTCATTACATTTCAACTCAACAGTGTTGAGTTGTGCTCTGTCATCAACCTGGGGCAGTCAACTGATTATAAAGCAAGTATTTAATCACCTTAACCCTCTAGAGACTTAAATTAAGGCACTTCACCACAGTGCCTTTATTCCTTAGTCTTAATTGAGGTTTCATTACCCACTGGCTACAGGGTCATTGTTTTGAGGCACAGATACCTGACAGCTGAGGACCCGGGGCTACCTCGGCATGAGCTTTCATTTATATCAGGCAGCATTTGCTCATTCATCTCTTTGATACTCAGATAATGATCTCTGGCTTCAGCAACAAATAAGTTTTGAATATTGATTCACTTTCACCCTGCTATCCCCCAATCTAAACAAATCAATTCACCAGCAAGTGACAGGCACTTCTCCCTGCTATCCCCCAATTTAGATAAATCAATTCTTTAACAAGCAAGTCATCCCCATTTAGTAAAGCACTATGAAGAGGTACTTCAATAAATCGGTTCAAGTTTCCTACAGAAGAAAAAATATTGTTTTAATATACAATTTCATATTATTGTTTTAATAAAAGGAGCCATTAACTGTGGTGTTCTAGTGCAAGTTGTATTACAGGTAAAATTTCATCTCCCCAGTCTCGATGGAGGACACAGAGGACCTGACACAAGACAGAAAAAGGACATTTATTAAATAGCTGTTCAGCCAGGGAGAAAGCTAATTTGCTTTGGGCTCAGTGCTTTGTCTTTGCTTTCAACACCAACTATTTAAACTCAAAAACTGCCAGGCATGCTAGCATATTAAGATCTATAAAAATTCAAATAGGATGCATAATCTAAATAATGTAGTGTATAAATTGACTTTAAGGACTGAAGAAGTCGCATATGCATCTTTTAAGGTCTGTAGCAGCAAAATGAAGACATCCATATTTTCCCTTTACTTTCCAATCTGCCATTTCATTTCTTTAGGCACTGTTTTTATACTGTTATATTGGGAATGCAAATATTTCATAAAACTTTTTATACGCTTGAATACAATTCTGAGCATTTACATTTCCCTATAATTCAGTAAAACCATGAACCCATCAAACAGTATTTCTACCAAAATCAACCTGACAATCCCCATAATAAGCACTTCCAACCCAGTCTTCTGTTTCAAGGACACTTCCAAAGTCCTCGCGTCCCCTGAAGAACATTTTGACATTAACAGCCAAAGCCAAAGTCTTAAGCTTCCCTAAAACCAAGAGAGGCAACGCTGTCCTGCAGTTCAGCATCCATTCAACTCCTCTTCTGCATAAAGATTTCCCCAAAAAACACCAACTAGCTGTAAGGAAATGAAGGTATGGGAACAGGATCCATTTCCTATGTCATCTCTAGGATACAGAATGATCTTCCCCAGCTCTCTAACTCCCCAGCTCTCTGAATCTCCTTCTCCAAAGAGAAAGGGAATGAGAAAAACACATTAGCATTAATAATTGCAATCAAAATGAGTTAGCAAGCAGTCTCCAGACGAACTGGATAGCCAACCCAAAGACAATCACCTGGAACCCCTGGCAGTGCAGCAGAGCCAGCCCTGAGGAATAAGGCACACAGCTTTTTCTTAATCACATCACTCGGTGAAGGCAAGCAATTAGGAGGAAAACATTCTGATAAGAATAAATAATAGACTTTGCAGACAAATGTACAGTGTATAACAACCTTGTCCTACCAGAGCAGTTGTCATAGCCAGGAGAAACTGAAGATCCTTAAGACAAAATCCTTGCTGCTGTAAGTTACAGCAACCACAGAGAGGGACATGGACTGTAATGCTCAGTGACAAGGCCAAGGGAACTCTGTTCAGGCCTCCTCCAGTGCTTTGATCACATCTGCAAGTGGAGTCTCTGTGAGCTGGTAAACTCCAAAGTTAAAGTTAAAGAGAGAAATGAAGACCAGTGTACCCTTCACTCATTAAGGATGGATCCACATGGCAAGATGAGGAAAGCCTGGCAAACAAACAAACAAACAAAAGCAAACAAGCAAAATTAAACCTCCCCAGGCCCCCCTACTGCATTTCATTAATTTGTTCCATGTTTGGTAAAGAAATATGTAAACAGAAACACTGAAAACCTAAAATAAAAGGCTTTATTTACGCCAAATAACATTAGTTTTCCTTTCTCTTTTTTTAAAAAAAAGGTCTTTTAACACTTTCAACATTTGTTGGTAAAATGAAAATATACAACAGCCATGTAAATCAACATCTTTTCTTCTACTTCAAAAAATATAGTCATCCTTCAAATGAAAAGCACACATGGGATTACTTACAACACAAAAGCTTCATGGCTGTACAACCCTGAGGGCTCCCACACAAACATGAGCACACTTGTGTGCACAAGAAAGGCAGCACACAACTGGTGAACTGTTTGTTCAGGTGGTAACACCTCAAAGCCTTTGTTTTAAGGATTTTTAGCAAGGAAGCGCTGGCAAATCACAGCAACTGCATGTTATATGAGCCTCTCATGGCTGGTAGAAGTTTCCTGCATTTAAATGTCTCCTAAAGGTTCTGCTTATTATAAGCCTAAGTGTCTACAGCCACTGGCTAATTCTTTTAGCAAATTTTTTCTTTTAGCAATTCTCATTCTTGAGAATTGAGCTCAGCTTTGGACCCATAAGAAGTCACAAGAGAGGGCTTGATGGCAATCCAAATTATTGCCTGAAGAGTAAGCAACGAACAGCCAGAGGCTGAGCGCTTCTCTGGCATAAACAGCTCCATTTGATCCTTCTGTCAAGTGACTCAAGTGCACAAAAAACTGGAACTTAGGATATCAGCATGGCATTCACAAAACAGCTGCAAGAATGAGTTGGAGAAACCATTACAGGCTTTGGCAAGGAAATTTTCATCTCAGTCCTCACTCATTGAAATGCTACAGAGGCTGATATTCAACGGCTACAAGGTGAAAATCCAGAGGCTCTTGTTTAAGAATGGAAAATGGGGACACGTACCAATGAACACCATTTCATACCATCCAAAATGGTAAGGCAAGTTACACAGGACTTCCCCCACATCACCATTAATGAAACCAACTGTAAATTAAAGGGATGTCAAATGACAGTTTTTAAGGATGGTAACAGGAGGCTCTGAGGCTTATGCCCACTTGTCAGCCCTTGCTTCCACTGAAGCAAAAATTCTATGTTATTCTGCATCCTAAAACACCCAGCTCAGTGGCCAGAAATCAAGGTCTGGTTTTCTTTCTCCTATTTCCTACACAGACAATATGGTACAAGTAGGATGGATAGTTCAAAACATCCTCCCAGCACTCTCAATGTCACACCAGTTTTGCATTAGTGTTACCTTCACATTAACAATGTTTTTAACACCTTCTGCCTGCCTGTGAAACAAGGTCTAGCAGCAGCAACTCACGCAGTTCTAGAATTATTCTGAAGTGGAATGTCACTAGTCATTTGTTGCTGCTGAGCTTGCACAATCAGGTGGAGCTGTCTCTTTGCAATAGCTGTGTTTAAATCCCATAGAAACTCCAACAGCTTGCCCTGGAGGAGAATCTCCATGGGCACGAACTGCAGAACCTGCTGGGGAGAGTCTGTGTCCAGCAAAGAGCTCATCAGTGCATTCAGGTGCAGCAGATACTCCAGAACTGGTGCAGGGAGGCCTCGGTAACCAACGCACAGCAGAGCAGCGCCGGTCCTCAGGGGCTCCCGGGAGGTGGGACACGCAAACGTGATGCTCCTGAAGCAGCAGTGCAGGATGAAGACCAGGCCGGCTGTGAAGCGCGTCAGGCAGGAGAGAAGAGGCAAAACCAACGCGTCTCCCACTGCCAGCTGGGCCAACGAGTGCAGAACACACTCCAAAAGCTGCTGCTGGTACTTTGGTTCTCCATCATAAAGCAAAGAGAAGCTGAAAGTCAGCAGCGTGGCCGAGTCCATGGACTTTATTTCCATACTGGGCTGGCTTTCTGTGTCACAGAGGGAGGGAAAGCCCACCACAAGGCACTTGTATTGGTCACTACAACTTTCATTTAGGACTTCCTGATGGCACCTGGAAAGATCAGACACTTTTGCCAGTATGAGTTCCCCAGTAAGAACTTCACAAGAGTGACAAGGCTGCAGCACTGATCTGCTTTTCAGCCTCCCCCCACCCAACTCCTTCACTGCTTCATTAAGGTTTTCCAAGACCTGAACATCACAAAATGGAGAACACTTTACCCTTGGCAATCTCTTTCCTTCCAAAATGTACCAAAAGCTACATTCAAGGTTAGAAAATGATCCTTCCAGGATGCACATGTTCCCAGCATTATTTAAACTATGTTCCTCAGCGCAGTTATTAAAGTAGCCCTTCGCCACTTTATCATTCCATGTCAGGGTTTCCATCATCTTCCTTTCATTGTACGTACTAAAATATTTGTTTCTTTGCCCAAACCACTTTGCATTCATGCTGCAACCAGCCTGGGATTTCTTGACAAGCCAGTTATTTCTGCCAATGGGTTTCATGTGAAACCTTTGCATGAAGAACTCTACTGCGCAGTCTCTTAACTTGTTCAGTTTCATCTGCTCTGCTTCCTCCATGCACTCAAAGAGACGGATGTTCTCAGAGATAGTCTCTACCTGGCACTTGTGGAAGAACACGCAACACTCTTCATGTGTTTTAAGGAATGATTCTGGTAGTGTATGCTGGGGGAAAAGGGCTTTGTTGACTATTTCTGTTCCGAAGTTCTGTGTCATTTTAGGAAGAAGCAGATGAAGGCTTTCTCTGCCCATATAGCGAAGACAAACCACATAGGCCTCTGAGTTTCCAGCTTTGCTGGTGGCTGGTTTAAAGACATGGACCTCCTCAAAGGAGCAGTTTAGCAGAAAGAGCAGGTTGATAGAACAGTGTTCAAACAGAGTGAACATCTTCAAAACAAAGGATCCTCCAGTGCCCAGGATCATTAAAGCAGTGACTGTTTCACAGTAATGAAGTGGTGAGACAAGAGCCTCCTGCTCGCCTGGGTTTCCCTGGCAATCAAAGCTGCCATCAGCAGTTACCAAGTGGACTGTGGTCATACCACTCACAAAGTTCTGAAGTCCTGTTAGATGTCTTAATGTCATCACATCCCCAGTGTTATCTGGGCCAAAGTACCACCAAGGTAACGTATTGGCTATCAGACGGTCATCCGTGATCATCATAAGGGTGTCATTGGCTTCATGATAAGGGTTTAGAGTATTAGCTACCCAATTCCAGTCACAAGGGACATGGTGGGACTTCAAGTAGTGGTTAAGGCTGCCTATAAAAGCTCCAGGTGCTTCAGAGAGGTGGACAGAATTCAGTTCTCCGTCCTGAAGAGCTTCTTCAGGGAGGAGAGAAAAACTGCACACAATCTCATGAAATTTGCACCATGCTTGGGTACAGAGCTCAGCACTCACAGATTTCTTCACGTGAGATATTATTTTCCCTGCTTTATTGGTAAACGAGGTGTGCCGATGCCAGTCCTCAAGGTTCTTATCACTCAGTTGGTTCTTCACTTCATTCATTGAGTCCTTCAGAGCCAGGAGCGAGTGAAATTCCATGTGATCACATGTAAAAGCATTGCTGGGATCTGGCAGCTTCCATTCATCATTCACTGGCTTAGTGTAAGTAAACTTTTTCGCAAAGAGCTTCTCAATTTCAGAAAGAACTTCAGGACTGAACTTTTCAAGGTTGGTCCTCTGGTCAACATAAGGCTGCTTACATTTATCCATTCTTGGGTGGATTCACAACCTGGACAACAGCAGGGGAGAAGAAACCATGTCACTCTGATCATACCAGCACAGAAATAGGAAAAGTCTTTTATAAAAAATAAAAATGTGTCCTGCTTAACCTCTGTATTTCAGAACAGGAGAGAAATGCTTCATGGACTCATACACCAACAAGGAAAGTAAATGAGGGCTATCCTAAATAAGGCCATTTGGAAATCAGGAGGGTCACCAGTTCAATCACCCTTCTTGCTATTTACACAATAAGTGAAGAAGAATTGGTTGGTGCTTGACCCTTCACTGACTCTGAATATTCTGCTCACTTCATGGGTATAAACACTTAAATACAAATATCTCTTTAAGTCACAAAAGAGAACACACCACAAGCTCTCCAAATTCAGAAAGCGGCCTAGAAATCTAACCACCTGATTATGGCAATATCTGAGAGCTCAAAGTATGGAGGATGGGGTGACCACAAGCAAAGGCAACTTAGAGAGGGAGCACAGCTACTGCTCCTCCAATTTCCCAAGTGGGAACAACCCTCCCACCTCTTCCACCAGATCCAGGATGATGCTGGGGGAGCCCCTCAGCTGAAGTACCCTGGAGGGATGTTGGACACCAGGCTGCACGTAAAACCCCTTTTCTCTGCTCAGCATTACTGCTCTCTGCCAGATGACTGCAAACCCTTATGCCTTCCTTTAATGACAGAAAAAACTGTGATACATCTGAAGTGAGAGGACTTGGTTGCAGCTGTGGTCAATGGGAATGTGTGCTTGATGTTAAAGAAGAACGTAGTGCCAAGCGTTGTGCTGCGAGTGGGTAAAGGCTGACAAATACAAGCACACTCCACACAAAGCTAACAAGGCTGCTGCCATCTGCTCCAATGCTCAGCACAAAGCACACACGGCACGAGTGACAGGCACTAACCAGAAATCAGCCAGCCAGCAATTTATTCCAAACTAAAACGTTCATTTAGGCAAAAGAATTTAATCAAAATTACCACCCGGGATGCGAAATCTCTCAGCCTATCATTTTAACCAACCCCCAAGCCCCCCCCCATTCCCTCAAAAGCAAGATACAATGACCTTAAGTGTTACATAACATCTGAGTTTGAGAAAATACTGGATTAAAATTGAAAGAGCTGAGAAACTTTGGAAACAATGGCCAACCTCAGCACTTTATTCTTCCCCTCAAACCCATGCAGTATCTCAGGCCACAGCCCACGTCCGTCTCCCTTCGATCACCATCAGCCCTCTGAGGAGGGGAGAGGCACATGGTCACATACACAGCTGAGGTTTCATCTTCCCTCTCCCCAGTTCAAGGCCTTTCAATGGGAAGGTTTAATTTCACTGTCCTCTATGCAGATGTGCTCTGGCTTTAATATCTTTTCTCATAGGATCTTCTGGGGAAGGAGGAAAACTGAGTGAAACACAGACCATTGTACCCTAGAGTAGCTTATTTCATTTTAAATACCAACTATGAGTATAGGCTTTTAATTACAGCTCACCCCAGTTACTCATAGAAGAGGTTTGGGTTGGAAGGGACCTGAAAGACCATCTCATTCCAACCCCCCTGCCATGAGCAGGGACACTTTCCAGACCAGGTTGCTCAGAGCTCTATTCAACCTGGCCTTGGACACTTCCAGGGATGGGGAAGCCACAGCTTCTCTGAGCAACCTGTACCAGGGCCTTACCACCTTCACAGGCAAGAACTTCTTCCTAACATCTAATCTAAATCTCTCCTATTTTAGTTTAAAACCGCTCCCCCTTGCCCCGCCC
>VWZT01007611.1:69300-94998 GCA_013397055.1 Pachycephala philippinensis
CTAATCGGCTCCATTTCCTAAGCAGGAGCTTAAGAGCGGCTGCTTCTCACGAGGAAAAGGGCGCAGAGGAGCCGCCTCCCAGCAGCGGGGCAGCCCAGCATTGCTAGGAGTTATCCGCGCAGCACTTACCCCGCGCTAACACTGACAGGTTGCTCAGGGAGAAAAGAGGAGAAAAGCTTTGTTGGGATATGTGGCCACCCGCTGGAGAGGGAGGGCTGGGGCTCAGCGCCCTGTGTGTTTTTCCCCCACGCCCTGGGCTGCCTGCCCTGGGAGGCTGAGCCAAGCGCCATCGTCTCCCAGCCCTGCAGAGAACACGGCTCAGCACACGCTGTGTCTCCGGAGTCAGCAGTGATGCTCCTCCAGAGCTTGCTTTGCCCTCTGTAACCCCCAAGGCAGGTACTTAAGAAGACTCTTCACATAATAACTCACTCTGCTGCCCTTTCTAAATCCCCAGGAGACTTGCTACACCCAGCTTGGGTTAGCAGGAGGCAAGAGCCTTGAAATATTAACAGAGTCATAATGAGCGTCACCAAGCATCCATTGCAGCATCCCTGGAAACACACAGACACTTTAAACAGCAAAACAGCATGTAATCTGCACACAGAAGCAGGAACGTCAAAGCATGTTCATTATTACAGTAGACAGCAGGTGCAAGTTGCTCCCCAGACTTTAAATACTGTGGGGATTTTCCTATACGCAGGTTCAGGAATGTGGCACTCCCCAGCCCTTCTGGGAACAAATAGCCAACAATGGAGCATGAGTAAGCAGAAATCCTTTTGCTTTAATACCAGACTTCCTGCTATTGATCTTTGCACTCTCACATACTCTTCATGAAGCTCAATCCAGTCCTAAGCCAGAAGTAGTTTTGCTACAGAAATTCAGTGCTATCAGTACTAGGCACTCCAGAACTGATAACTTGGGAAAATTTTGCTTGAAGCCCAGTAACAGGAAAAAAACCAAACCCTTACATATCCATCTTAAGGATATAATAATGTATACATAAGTGATCTTTTCTCCTGCTCTAGGTCCATGAGAGAATTTGTATGTTAAAGGCATAACTGAACACAGGGATCTATAAAAACTTTCCTCCTCTCTTTTAAACTACTTGCTTGTTTTCTAAAATGAAGGAATATTACTACAAAATAGAAAGAACCTTAAGTATAGAAAAAGCCCAGTGCTACCTATAAACAGAAATACAGGACTAAAACTCTTTAAATCCCTTGGTGGGGGGGGGGAATAGAGAATGTATTTTTCAAGCCAAAGCTGTCATATTGACCCCTAATAGTGGTGTAACAAGAAGGTACTTACTGGCTACCTCATGATAAAGAAGTTTTACCTAATGAGAAAGAGCTGAGGTGCAGATGGAAGATTCTGTGTCTGTCTCAATGCCTCTTCACCCTTTGACTGGCCCACTGGAAAATCAACTTTACTCAACCAACATCTTTGGCTATATAAAAGTAGAGGGAGAGCAGGGGCAAATGAATGAAAGCAAATGGGCAGCTGGTGAGGTGGGGAGCTGAGGGTGTGGAGCTGAGGGTGTCGTGGATTCTCCAGTGCCTGGTCTGGTCTCTCTTGATTGTACAGGGCACACAGTAATGGCCTTGCTAAAATCTTATCATTATCTCATGAGAATTTAAAGTTAATGGGCAGGTCAAAGATGTGTTACAGTCTGAAATGTTTGTGTCTTGTGTTTGTAGTGTCTCTGCTATCTCCAGTGGTGCTGTGATGTTTTGTTTGCCTTCCTTTTGTTGTTTCTGTGTACTCACACACCAGCCACAAGGTTTACACTGACTGGCTTCTGCGGGCCATAGGTAATTAAAGCATTGAGTTTAAGGGTTGATTATTTTAAATTTCTTCTTAAACACATCACTTTTCACATGTTCTTGGGTTCTTGAGTGTTTGGATAACACTGCCAAGAGGACAGCTACAATTCAGCTCATTGGGGAAAGTGGTATGTAAGACTTGACCTTTGCATTTCTACCCCGCCAGGCTTTTACTGTAGCTCGCAGCTTCTCAGTGTTACACTCCCCTGGACTCCTGAAGATAAGGCTCTTCCAAATCACAGGAGAGAACAATTCATCACTGTGCCCATGACAGCACAAGAGTCCTAGCTAAAATAAATGTGATTGAATAGCATGCTTAAGAAAAATGTGATGTTTTTTCTGAAATTAAACTTTTAACTCAGCTTGTGAGCTTCAGGATCCTCCTATGTTTTCTGAAATCTCTTCAAGCTAAAGCAGAAATTTGAGTAGACACTTCTATCTTATGCAAAATATTATCTTTTGTTTGTTTGTTGGTTGGTTGGTTGGTTTGGTTTTTTTGGTCCATGTAAGATACTTAAAATGAGAACACAGCAGTTTCTTCCTGCATTAGCCCTGCTCCTATGGAGCTAAACTTTTATCAGCTGATCAACAGCTGATATTTTCCCAATCAGACCATAACCTGTGTGCACAGCTGTGGCACGAGCAGCCCCAGATGGAAGCATCTGTCTTTAAGGGAATATTGGGCAGTTAAACATAGGAAGTTAAACCTCTCATTAAGAGCAAAGTAGTCTTGTTTATGCCCCTGACTTTTTTTTTATTTTGTAGATATATGGTATAACTCTACTATGTGATGGAGCTGGGGAGTATTGCTGGAGTATTTCAATCATATTGGATGTGCCTAAAGTCGTCTGGGAAGACTATGCTGAGCCATGGAAGAAACTTCATAGATTCCATGGGATACCCAATACTTCTCACCCTGCTTCTAAAGATCAGTCCCCAAACCACACAATTTTGCACCAGATCTCTCCATGGTTTATCTATCACTGTGCCGGATGCAAGGTATTTCTAAATTGGAGTGATAGCATTGGTGTGGCAGAGCAATTGAGAGAAGGCTCTCAGTCAGACAGGAGAAGAATCATCCACAGTGATTATGTGGATGATTATGATTAGATTTATTGCTAATAGAGTATCTAAGCTTTGCCAGTGCGGTATCTGAATCACAACACTATCATCTATTGCAATGTGCTGGCTGATGCTGGGACAGCTGGTTGCCCTTAATGAAGTGGGTTTCCATGACCTTGGGGACTGATATGTAAGGTTCATTCTTGTTCTGCTTCTGGCTTACGGTCCAAAGTCAGGCAGATTTTTGTTTCACTTTCATCACCAGAGGAATTGCAGCCACTGCCTGCTACAAGGAAAGTGAGTTGGGAAACTCCAGTAAACGATGTCTAATGTAGCCAGTTAGTAAAATGACGCATGACTGCCTAACCTTTGCTTCTTTAAACAAAAATTACTGAAATGAAAGGGAAAACCCATCGACCATTCAATAATGTGTTATTATTGCACCACAAACAAGATAATGAGGAAGCATTGATCCTGTTGGAACAGCACAAACACATCCTGACAGACCATGGCTACAAGTAGTAGTATATTCACCTACTGACCTCCAGAAAGCAGTGTTTTCCAAAGGGGGCTTTGGGGAAATGAGGACATAGTCCTGAGACCTAGTGAAAGGTCTGGCATCAAGTTCCATTGTGTGATAGTATTATCAATTATTGGAGAGGAAACCGGACCACAGAGCAGGATAAACTTTGATCCTGTGTTGTTTTGATATGCGTAACTGGCCTTCCCAGGGAGAAGTCATATTCTTCACGTGGAGAAGCATATTGGAGCCCCCAGCCAGCAGCTGGCTGTGGTGCAGGATATGAACTGCATTTACCTGTGTTTAATAGGGAAATATATCTATTGTCAAGAATTCTTAGTGATACATGAGCTGTGTGGTATCATTTAATTATCTGAGAATTGTTTTCTTCTGTGACAGGCCTGAAAGCATTTCTTCTTTATTCCTTATAATTTTTAGTTCAACTTATTTGTTTTTACTGCAGGGCAGAGGGGTACCTGGCCTTTTGTAGTCTCTAGTCCACGAGGATCTGTGGTTTCTTTTCCACTTATCCTCACTAAAGGATTGTTTCAGCCCTCCACCACACTTTCCCCTGAGCTCCCTGATTTTTTGCTGCCTCAAAGCACTTCCACATTGAAAGGCCCATCCATTCATCCCAAGCCTGACATACCACTGATCCCTGGTTGTGCTGTGCAGAAGGTAGAACTCCTTTCCCTCAAATCCCAAAATGATCCTTTTTTATACTCTTTCTCTCTGAGTTCCTTGCCACAGGTGCTTTTGCTTCCACAAACTCCCATGGCCAGAACCCCAGTCTTATCCTTTGCTGTTTGATACATGTCCTAGAGCTGGAAGATGGAAGTGTTGGCTGGTATTAGGACATCTCTGCTCTTTTACTGCTTTCTGTGGTATCATTTATTCACAGGTTTTGTCAAGTTGCTTCCCCTTTCTGCCCGAGCCTCATAAAGATAGTGAGGTTTTACAGAGCAGGCATACAATTTGTGAGTGCTGTGGCTGCTTCCCTGCCAGTAAACATCATGAAACCCTTTACATTAACTGATCTCTGCCCTAAAAGCCTTTTCCCACTGCCCTCACAGGAGGGCTATTTAGGACTGCTCATTTTGGGCAGCTGGAAGCTTTTTTCTGACGTCTGGCCTAACTGAACACGCATCTCCTCGGTTTCCTGCTGCCTGTCTTAAGTTTCTGTATCTCTCCTGCCTCCATGGCAACATTTTCAGGCTGTCATGGAAGCATTGCTTTGCTCTCATTTTGCTCAGCTAACCATGACAGGCTCTTTGAACGTCTGGTTTTCTGTTCCCCTGGCCAACGCTTTGCTGCATTCACTGTGGTCAGAGGTCTCTTTCCTGTCGATGTACAATGAGCAGCACGCACAACACCCCAGGCAGATCTTGCTAGAGATTGTTATTAAAATGATCTATTGGGGAATAACTTTTCTGCTATATAATTTGATTTTATTTACCTTTCTTTTGGCTAGCAGCACTCCAGTGGCTGTCTAGGTTAGCCAGTGTACAGACAATAATGAGTTTCCCCAACAAAGCCTTTCCAAATTGCTGGAAAAATCCTGATTAATTCTTGGCATTTTGTGATTTTTTAAATCAAACCTGGAACGTGTGCTTTCAGTAGTCAGCAGAAAAGCAAAATCTTTCCAAGCTTTACCCATTTCACCTCCCTCCAAAACACTGAGGCACAATCCTGGCTTTTTTAAGTATGAGAGAATTGGCAGAAATGCTCCCCAGGTAAGTGAGCACTGCACCTGTAGGGGCATGGTATTGCTTTGGGGGGATAGTTTCTTGTGGACTAGGCTGTCCCCGCTGTGTAGACACCCTGTGAATATTTCTGCAGCTCAGTTCCCCTTCCCAAAAGAGTGATGTGCAGTACGTGTGAGAAGACTGCAAGATAATTTGATACTGTGATAATGTCAGCACACAGGGAAGTGGAGACTTACCCTAAAGCATTAATTAAATGTTTTGATGAAATGCTTGCAAAATACTTCACGACGCTTCTTTAGATGGAAATTGCTGTAGGAATGTACAGCATTGTTAGAAAATTATTTCAGGTGATTGTATCTGCATCCTGTAGCAGTTGAAGTTCTCACTACAGAAGCAGGGCTTGAATGACAGCCAAGGCAGTAAAATCAGGATTATAGATACAAATTGCTGCAGACACATACAGACAGAGACGACTGAGATTCTTTCAGAACAGAAGATTCTCAATACTTTTTTTCAGCATTATGCAATCTATTCAATACCTTCTTTTTCTAGATAGATCTGGTTGGGAGTATTCACTGCAGTCTAATTGGCATGAATGCCCTCAGTGCTCAAATTAATTTTGTCCTAATAGGGTGAACGTTTATCTCGTAGTTGTCCAGCCGATGCAGCATTACAGGTTAAAACTCAAGTAATTTCTGTTGCTGTTAAATAACAGACACTGCAGAAAGATAGATAAAATGGCCCCTTTTTGATAATCCTGTTTCCCATGTAAATCCAAAGTAGGAAGGAGATTGTCTTAGATGAGAGCAAATTGGGAAGAGCTCTCAGGCTGTCTGATCTCTCTTGTCTGCTTTGCAAAAAAGAATCAGATTAATGAACGTAATCAGATTAAGGCTGAAGAAGGGAACATATCTGGGGGGCATCAGAACTCCGCTGATACCAACAAACTATATGGAAAATCAACGTTAAGGGCCTAACATTGCTCTGTAATTTAATTTAATGGCAGCAAATAATGGGTTTCAAAGAAGTCCTGAGTACTGGCAAGAGGAGCCTGGACTTCCAGAGGGCAGAAAGACTTGAGGGAGCTGGGAAGTGGCTCTAAGACCCTGAGTTTGGGTGAATGTTGCTTGGGGTGATGGTGACTTGCAGAGTCCTTTGGCACCCTGGCTCACAGCAAAGCAGTGTGGGCCCTTTTTGGGTACTGGATGTGGTGCAGTTAAATCTACCTAAAACCGTCTCTGCTCTCAGCCTGCTGTGTTTTGTACAGAAAAACAATGCTGAAAAAAAGGGAGGATATACCTAGAACCGGCAGAGGCAGAGATGACCAAGATTCAGAAATACAAGAATGAGAATGATAAAAAGGAGACATATCTGAAAAATTAGGGGAAACATGGTAAAAACAGAGTTAGAAAGAGGGCATAGAAGGGAAAATGATTTATAGAGCAATATTAGATCCTTAATGTTGATTTTTCCACTGCCTCCAGCAAACTGAGAGCAAGATGCACCATGCCAGTGCAGCAATGTACTGCTGGGTCCTGAAGTGGCAGCACCCAACCTGCTTTTCTCTGTAGAGGAGGCATTTTAAGCTTTCTAAGAGAAAGTAAGAAAGAAATGGAAGTGTGAACATGAGGGAGAAAGGGAGAAGGTCAAGAACTTGAGGAGAAAGGGCCCTCATTATGGTTTCACTTCAGATCCATTTTCTATTTTTTCAGTGCCAACTGTATTTTTCAACAAATAAAACAGAATTGGATGTTTAAATTCTGCTGGTTGTTGCAGACTTCCAGCCTGTGCTGGCATCACTGGGTTTCTGCTTTCCAGCGTAAAGTATATCTCTCTCTAAAAATGCCCAGTTCTTTTTCTTGATGCATTTATTACCTTGTTTGACTTTGAAGTTCTCAGAGACAGTTGTCTGGGGCAACAGTGGTCTGTTTGATGCAAGGTCTTCAAGACCAAAAAGGAAAGAGGAATGGAAGAAATAAGAAATCTAAGACCTGAAATGGGTGCTGCCCAGTTCTCTAAATTTTTTTAATGTCTGGCTGATTTTTCTGAGGATTGATAAGTTCTAATTGAGGTTTTGTCACTGCTTGGGATATTTATAAATTCTACCCCAGTGTGTCCTATTTGGATCTATTAAGCTGTGAATGCATATTGCAGATGTGGCCTTTGAGCTGGGGCGTGTAAGGTCTCTACTCATCACTGCTTTTCTTGAATTTTTTTGGCATTCAATTGTCTTGGAAACATCTCTGGCTCTGTAAAATGTGGTTCACATCAGTTGTTGGGATCAAACACTGATGCACAAACAGATCCATATGACAAGGTTGTTTAAATGTTTGTTTTCATATACAGAAAAGCTAAAATTAAAGGGCCAAATGGTGGGGTGTCTGTTTTCTTTCCTGTGTCTCCCATAATCTGCTGAACAGAGGTTTAGCATATCTCAAAGCAGTATTTCCTTTTGGCAAGGGTGAAGCAATTAAATATAAACAAAAAACCCTGAGGGGAGCTAATGGGTCATCACCCCTGGTTGCTGTGAAAGCATGGGAAGGTAACGATGTGAGATATGGAAAGGTCTGCTGTCAGTGGTAGGTGGTACAGGTCATCTCGCAGAGTCTGCACACCCCCAGGGGTCTGAATTGCACAGGAGCAGGTGACTCCAGCTGGTTCCCAGGTGATGCAAGAGGTGCAAATCCAGGCAGATCCCTTGTCAGCCGCTGAAAAGTTGTGTGCGTGCGTGTGAAATTTCTAGGGCTTAATCTGCATTACAGTGTGTGTGTGTGGATGCGTGTGAGCTTTCTGCAGAGCTCTAGAGCATGTGTGTCATGTGGGGTGAGGCCAGAAAAGCAGATGTCCTGACCATGCCCCTCCTACCCGGGGATTAGAGATGCTCAGGGGACAGCAGAGAGAAGCTGGGACACACCTCCCTGACTCACTGCCAGAGACAGCAGCAGCTTCTGCAGGTTCAGTAGGCCTCTGCTCCTTGGTCAAATAAAACCCTGCAGCTCCATTTCCAGCAACCATCCCCTACTTTTGGTTAACCAGAGAGGAGGCGGATGGCCTATGCTGAGGAAGACAGGTAAGGTGCTGTGAAATAGGGGATGCACAGACATCGAAGCTGGATGGGGCTAACAAAATTACATTGCTTTTCCTCACCTTGTTTTCCTCTTCTTTCTACTGGGCACTCAATAAATGTCAGACAAAGGCTGCTCAGAAGTAAACATCTTATTATCGGAGGGGAATCTGGCCATCTGCCTGTGCAGGTGCTGGTATTATGAAATATGGCAGCTAGTAGGTGACCTTGGGAGAGGTTATGGGCCAGAAGAGGCAAATATCTCCTGTGGAGAGGCATAGACTGTGAATATGTATGGCCGTGTGCCCCCAAACGTAATGCTTTAGCTGTTTATTGGGATATGTCTGCTTTTTTATATGGATTTGCTTTCAGCCAACCTAGAAGCACAATAAGGGTGGGTTTTTTTCATGCCATAAAAGATCTGTCACCGGTGACAGTCCTGTGTTTTGCAACAGATGCGTTTCTCCAGTGGATGACAGCAATCACAATAAAGGGGATTGTGTTTTCAGCTGATCCTGTGATTTAATCCAAAGCGATGCTACCGAGCACTATTATTAGGTGTGCATTGTTAGAGCTGCTAGAGGGGCCTTTGTGCTACATGTATTAATTCAAGCTGTCAAAAAGCTTGCACAGGCCTTGTGCTCTCATGCAGTTCCAGGCCGAACACTCTGTTTGGTG
Organism: Pachycephala philippinensis; assembly: GCA_013397055.1. Lineage (NCBI taxonomy): Eukaryota > Metazoa > Chordata > Aves > Passeriformes > Pachycephala > Pachycephala philippinensis. The sequence continues at coordinate 78,154 of VWZT01007611.1, forward strand.
ACCCACAGGTCAAACTCCCCCTTTGCTTCTGCTGAGCAGGTATCTCCCTTGCATTCAGAAATTATCAGTGTTTGCCAGTCCCTTTGATGTCATCCGGAAAGTTTCTGAAAGCTAAATACTGCAAGCAGATTAATTTTGGCATCGCTGTGCTCTCAGCACTGGGGACAGCTCTGATGTGCCCAGAGCCTTTGGGATGGACAGGGCTCTGCCAGACCCTCCAGCTTGCTGGAGCTCCTTTCAGGCAAGGAAACATATGCAGCACTGGAGATTTATTTCTTTGGTTAAGAAGTATTAAAATATCTTCTGTTTAAAAGGAAAAAAATTCACTGTAACTTGGCACAGCTCAGTCAGTCCTGATGTCGTCAGCAGACATTGAATGGGATCCATCCCACATTCCTAAAATTTCTGAGGATATAAGAATAATATCCATTCTTTAATGTTATTTTGCAAAGGTTTGTGCACCTTTTAAAAAACATACTGAAACAAGGAGTATTATGGTCACAAGGAAGAGCAGATCCTGGTGACCTTGTTCTTTTCTCGTGCCTGCCACAGGTATGTCAAAAGCTTGGGTATTACATATAAATTCGCTTGGTTCCCTTGAATTTCTAAACAAGGATTACAGTTATTCAACAGAGAAATTGGGGGGAATTGTTCATTAATGTATGTAAAGCACTTCTAAAGCTTTTGTCTGGGAGCAAGTGATAACGTAGTCAAGTGTAGTCTTTATTAATGTCACTTTCACAGCTCCTGCTTATTTCAGGAGCTCATGATACACTTAGAAAATTCAGTATGTGATGGTAAATAAACTCTCTCATTTCCAAACTTTTCTTTTGAAAAGTACTTCAGCTAAGTATGACTCTGCATTTTAATCCATGTGTGTGGAAGTTATTTCTTCCCATTGGATTGCAGGTTTATGAAATTTTGGGTATTTTTGATGTCACAGTTTGTAACTAGGACCATAAGTTTGACGTATCATACACTGGATAGGGCTTACAGTAGTAATTAGACAGCTAAGAGGTGAAGAGCTCGCAGAAAACGCCTGTGCAATATCTACTGACCCTATCAGTATAAAGAAAGAAAAAGCATAGAATTGAGAACCTTTGTTTCAGTATCTGGTGCTTTAGTTGGAGGAACCAGTTGTACACAGACAGTCAAATCCTCTTAGACCTGAGACCTCCTGCAGTGAAGAGCTCCACTTTGAAAGCTTTTCTGTCTGTCCTCTAAGGCTGCAGAGAGCAGCATCACAGCATTACTAAGGTTTACACCTTTTAAAACAAGAGACTTGATAAAAAACAACCAAAAGAAACATTCCTGGACAGACAGTGACTGCTTATCACCGTCTCCAGTCAATTTTACATCACCTGCAGCCTCACAGTATCTGATTTTCTCACCTCTCAATAATCAGATCAACTTTTCATATAGAGAACTGCTGCCCCTGCCTGTGTTCATGTTAACTCCAGGACCCAGTCCCCTACCATGTACAATCATCAATTCTACTCATCGATAGTAATGATTGAGTTGCTACCAAGAACTGCTATTAGTACCCCTGCTTTTGAGGATTGTTTCCAATCAACCTTGATATTGACTTTCAGAGAGTATCTGCATTGTCCTATTGGAAACAGGATTATAGGATTATTTTGCTATTGACTGTGTTTCAAAACTGTGATTAAGGCATCTGAATACTGGGCTAAGAGGTTAAAAGTTGAACTCTTCTCCCTTCCCATGTGTCTTGGGGTAACTTTATGGTGTGTATTTCATATCGTCCAGGTATGAATCCTGTGCCTTTCTGTCTCTTTAAAATTGGGTGCGAGAGAAAAAAAAAAAAGCCAGATGAACTTTTTCGAAGCAGTTCTGAGCTTCAAAGACACTGACTGCTATCTTATTGTGCGCTTCTGCCAAGAGCAGAGTGGAAGAAGCACCCTTCTTGCTTTTACGGCTCTGTTTCTTCAGAGAGAGACGGAAAGTTAAACTTTGTTTTCCTGAGGCTTTCGTTTCTTCTTCTTCCCTTCTAAACTTGTTCAGAACATCAAAACCTCACCAGGAGACCATACCCCGGTCTGGAGGAGGGCCCCCACACCGACCCAACTCTGAAAGAAAAGAAAGAAACTACACCCACAAAAAACTCTAAAATCTTCCAAGTTTTCTCTCCACAGCAAAAGATTTTAGTATTTAGCATTATTATTCTTTTCTGTGTGTTTGTTAAATAAATGGTTTTTTCCCGTTCACTTTCCTCCAAAAATTTTTTTTATTTCTTTCCCAAACCTAGTAAAAAAAAGGCAGCTGTAACTCGCCTTAAATCAAAAAATATTTTCCTCCAAATTTAACCCAAACTACCACACCATGAGACAGATACACAACAGGCACTGTAATGCCAACTTCTATCCCACCTTCAGGCAATGGGGCTCCCTGCTGGATAAGACTTTTTTTAACCAAGGTATTTGCTGAGTCCCCCTCTTGAATCAGTCAGCATAAGCTCTGGAGCCCAGATTCCTGGTTTTCACTTGTTTTGATGGAGACTGATGTCATTGGGCCTCTTGGCTATGTCTAGACTGCAGGTGTGATCCCATGCCCACTCTGTGGGAGAGAAGAAGCTGAGTAAGATCTCCATGTTTATCCTTCTGTGCTGAAGGCACGAGGTATCGAGAAGGTGGGTGTCTGACATGTGGTACCAGCCTAGAAGGAAGCAGTGGGAGCTGATGGCATTCAACACTTAGAGAGATTGGCTTCTCCATCTCTGTAGGTGATGCTTGACCCATGTCTCAGAAGTTTACCTACTGCAGATGACAGTGTCTACTCGTTCCCCAGCACAGTATTCCAGCCATGTTGTTCAGGTGCCTTCAGAGCTCCACGCACTTGGGTTTCCCCATCACAGGCTGGACATCCCTGTGCACACTCATATAGGTTGCAATTTCTCAGTCTAAGTGCTTTTGCCTTCTTTCAGTAACTCAGGAGAGACCAGAGCCCATCAGAAGCAGGAGTGGTTATGCCTTGTGACATTTCTGTGATCTAGCTATCATTAGCCATTCTTCATCTACAGAATGAAATTGGCCAAGGGGATTCAAATGATTTCCCTGTAGTCAAGGGTAAAATACATGAGATTAAAAGCGATACATCTTCAATAATAGCAGTGAAGCTTCTATTATTATAGTCTTAATGAAATTTCTTTTTCTCTGCACCTTTTCAGGACTTTTATCCTTTGAAGCTTGTTCTTTGAAGGGGCTGATAGTCTCACTGACCTGTTCTCCTCCTGCAGAAATAGCTATGAGGTGTATAAGGAAACAGCAGATTGGTTGCGTGCCCGTACTGCCCAGCGGCCCAGGATCGCCATCATCTGCGGCTCTGGGCTGGGAGGTCTGGCTGATGTGCTGGATAACAAGACAGTCTTCCTGTATGAGGACATCCCTCACTTCCCACGGAGCACAGGTGAGCACAACCCAGGGCATCAGTGCCCCACCCACCGGCAGCCTGCAGCAGAGCCTTACACAGGGATTCCTCAAGTCAACTCAAGTCTGCAAACCAGTCCCTCGTTGGTGAAATGTGTGTTCACAGTAAAAAAACATAAATATAGCACAGAAATATGTATTTATTTGTTTGATTTCCAGCTCCTGCTTCTGCAGTGCTTGGCCCTGCTGTAAAGAAAATCATCAACTAACAGATCCCTCTAAAGTCAAAGTCCTTGAGACCTGTAACTAAAGTGACACTCTATTAATTTCCAGTGGCAGGGCATGTTGGCAGATTGGTGTTTGGGGAGCTGAACGGACAGCCCTGCGTGTGCATGCAGGGACGTTTCCACTCTTACGAAGGCTACTCTTTCAGCACGGTGAGTTCTCCTTAAGGAAAACATTCACGTAGAGGAGACGTGTTGTAAAAGCTGCAGAAGTGACTGCTTGCCTTGCTATCTAGCTGCAGGATGTTAGCTCTTGCAATGAACTTACATTGCTCTTGAAATGAGCCTTTCTTAGATTTCAGATTTGTCCCCAAAAATAAAATTGGGAGTTCAAACCAGGAGGTGGTTGGTTTCTGCTGGATGAAGGTGATGCTGCACAGCCACACACTCGCAGGGGGAAATAGTTTATCATATAAGGCAGATTAATTTACATGCTTTAACTTAGTCAGTTTAATCATGATTTAAATCAGCAACCAAAAAACTTTGATAAGAATAATCTATTTTAATCTTCTTTTGCATTTGTATAGTTTACAGCTTTTTTTTTTTTTCCCTAGAAAAATCTCCCAGGCTACTGCAAGTTGCTATAACCTCCCAGCTAACATACTGGAACGTGTGGATATTTGCATTTATGTTACCTGCCATGCACATATGTACATTTCTGTTAGAAAACACCAANGCCACACACTCACAGGGGGAAATAGTTTATCATATAAGGCAGATTAATTTACATGCTTTAACTTAGTCAGTTTAATCATGATTTAAATCAGCAACCAAAAAACTTTGATAAGAATAATCTATTTTAATCTTCTTTTGCATTTGTATAGTTTACAGCTTTTTTTTTTTTTCCCTAGAAAAATCTCCCAGGCTACTGCAAGTTGCTATAACCTCCCAGCTAACATACTGGAATGTGTGGATATTTGCATTTATGTTACCTGCCATGCACATATGTACATTTCTGTTAGAAAACACCAATAATATTTATTTATTGGCTCTTTTTTTATTTGGATAGCTTTGCATTGAGGTTGTTTGCATTTGGATATAAACTAATTTTTGGCACCACTCAACTTCTTGTAGAAAAACAACTATTTTAAAATCACTCGATACAAAACCAGCTTTATCAAGACATGTTTGTCTATTAAAATTAACTCATTTCTTGAAGAAGTGGTGTCCATAGTGAGGAATTTTTTTGCTCACGATAGCATTTGATTGATAGCAGGTATCATCCAAATTCCTTCGTGACTCCTCAAAATCAAACTTCTTAAATTTTTTTTCTAGCTCCCAATTGTTCCTTAACTTTGGATTACTCTCCAAGTCCATGTGCATAAGTAGTTACTTCAATCAGCACAGTGGTTTGATCTCTGCAAGACCTTGACAGTGAGCAAAAACTATCTGCATGTTCTTTCTGTACCACCTTTATTTGACCTCAGTGCAACTGTAGGAAGTGTGGGCTTGGATTTTAATGGTATTCATTGCAAGATTATGTTTTAATTTGTTTAAAAAGCATTAACATTCTATTTAAATTAGAGAAATGTTTAAAATTGAAGAAGGCTGTTTTGTCTCCATATATGAGACTCTTCTTTGCATCCACAAATTGTGATATTACAAATGTAGTAGCAGTAGCTGTCTACTGATCGTGATACTCATTGCACATATGCCTTTGGTTCTTGCAGGTCACATTTCCTATCAGGGTCTTCTTTCTTCTGGGGGTGGAGATCTTGATTGTCACAAATGCTGCTGGAGGACTGAATCCCCACTTCCAAGTGGGGGACATCATGTTCATAAGAGATCACATCAGCTTGTTTGGCTTGGGAGGGCAGAATCCCCTGCGTGGACCAAACGATGAGAGGTAAGAAGGCATCAGCTCCATGTTACCAATTAATCCTTTCTTCCTCCAGCCATAGGCTGGGACTGCCAGTTGTGCCCACTGACAAATATTTACTGAGAGGTAGAGTTTGGCTCCAGGTATCCACAAGGGAAGAGTTACAGCAATAGCTGTGTGTGCTGTGCCACCTGCCCTGCCTTCCCTTGGCTGTTGTTTACTCTTACAAGCCTACGAGGAGTTTACACACAAACCCCCAGAAGGTTTTGTTTTGTACAAGTAGGCTTCTGATCCTTCTCCTGACGTGACCAGCTGTACCATCTGCTAAAGACACCCACTGCTCCTCTTCTTGTCAGCCCCTCTCTCTGCTGGTTCCTCTTAATTGAGCAATCAGTGAACTGTGCTGTCTCCAGCCTGGGTTTATCAACAGCCATTTCTGGTGTGATGGAATGGGTACAGCAGAGGCCAGGCAGTAAGTGGAGGGCAGAGCGAAGATGAAACCTCTAAATTTCCTGATCACCACTGTTGTATCCAGGTCATGAAACTGGGGTGCCTTTGTATTCACTGAAGGCATCACTCTGAAGAGAGGTGGTTGTCTTGGCAGCTTCTTCAGAGACCTTGAGATCTACAAGAGTGACCTGCTGCTGGCTGAGCTGGGAAGTCAGGTTTCCTGTACTGGCTGTGTAGCAGAGTCTTCACCTTATGGACAGTGCAGAAAGGGGCTTCTAAGATATCCTCACCCCTGAACTGCAGTTCCCACCAGATTTGGATTTGCTTTGAGCAGGATGCTGGACTAGATGACCTCGAGGTCCCTTCCAAAATGAATTTATGATCCTAAAATCCTTCCAAGACACCATCAGACTTGTAAGGTGGAAGGCAACCAGCATGGGCAAGGTCATAACACTGAGAGGGGAAACGCCAGATGAACCAGTGTTCACAAAAAAAAGCCCTTTGGCTCTCAAATGGGGCTAGAAAGAGTGTTAGGACACATCCACTGGAGATGCAGGCTGAGCAAAGGGGAGCACATCAAATGTAAGGGAAGTCAGCAGTAAAGATCCAGCGCTGTCACAAGCCGTATGGCAGGAAAGAAAGGGGCTGGATTGTGATAAGGAGAAAACAGTAGTAAGAATTATTTCCTAAACAAGCTGGCAGGAAAGAAACCAAGTGAAAGCCAGATGTGTGAAGCCAGAGGACCAGCAAGGGAGGTGGGGAAGAAGGTGGTAGTTGCTGAGTGAAGAGTGAGTCCAGAAAATAGATGGTTAAATCCATTGTTGATTTGATACCTTCATCTTGAAAAATGGACATGTTTGCAGGGCAGGCATCTGGATTGTCTTCAGATCTCTCAGAGAAAGTTCTGCTGAGATTAAGGTGGCCTGCTGGGTTTTCAGTTAGTTCCTTCTGGATGTAACAGCAGACCTGGCTCTTGCTTCTGAAGGAATCTGAAAGGTGGTGGCAGCTGCCTCGGGAGAAATAATCACTGTGCTGCAATTCCATGGCAAGAGGACAGTACCCATCTGAAGTGGAACATCTTTACATTTTTGTAGGTATTGCCGTGGGTTGGAGGAAAGAATGATCAAAAGCAGAGAAGCCACATGGAGTGTTTAAAGCTCTCTGGAGTTGCATAATTGCTCTGGAGCAGGAGGAGAAACTCCAATCAAACAACTGCATCTGGACAACGTTCAAAGGCAGCATAGCTGCCTCAGTGCCTCCCAAAAGCAGCTTCTTGGTCAAGACTGCAGTACTCTGGGAGGTGACTTTTGTACTGCTGACCAAGGCATCAAAATGGGCAAAAGGTCTTTATGAATCAGGTTTCAAAGTATTGCAGAGATTTAGCTGAGCAAAATCCTAAAATCCTGTCCAGCTGAGCTACCAGGAAGGATTTATCTAAACACAACAGAGCAAAACTAGAGGCAATGAAGTGATGTGGAAATAATATTTTTTTAATAAATTAGAGATTGGGCTTCTGCATTGCTGGCCATCCTTCAGAAAAGGGAAGCAATTTTCATGGTGATGAATACTTATTACCTTAGACCAGAAGGGAAAACTTGTTTTTATTTATATAATATTTAGTGTTTATAAAAACAAAATAAGCCACCTACTGCCCTAAGCATTCAGCTGGAAGAACATGTAAACAAGCAGAAGCTTTAATAGCATAAATGAGGGACCTGGTCTGCTCCTACTGAACCACGTTGGTGAACATGGCTGGGAGTTTATTTTCCAGGTTTCCTCAGTGGCAGCGTAACAATCCTTGCCATCTACCTCTGCTCTCCTTGAGTCAAGAGCAGGATTCACTCCACCAGGAGCAGGACTGAGCTGCTATTTTGAGACCTAAAGCAAGAGACCCAGTCTTGAAGCAGAAGATGAAAGCTACCTAAAATATGGCCCTGGAGCTCCAAGATGTTAAGTAGCTGCCTGCTGTGATGGGCCTTAAATGTAGGGACTGATGCTCCATCAGGCCTGGCTCAAGCCCCTGCCCAGGGACAGCCTGTGGGACTCTGTGCCTCAGGGACTCCAAAGAGCAGCAACTGTCTGGTGGGGAATGTTTAAAATTCATCATGGGCAGTTACTGGGGAGAGAGAGAACTGGCCTCAGCACTCCCTAGAGACAGGAGCCCTTGACAGACCATTCCGGAAGGGTTCCTGCAGTAGGGAAGCAGTGCAAGACCTTCCAACAGCAATAACCTCTGTGTGCTGAGAGTTTTGGGCAATGAGATCTAGCAGGAATGTCATGCCCAGGGAGATGGTAGGTGCCCCATTCCTGGAAACATTCAATGTCAGGTGGGACAGGACTCTGAGCAACCTGATCTAGCTGAAGATGTCCCTGCTCATTGCATGGGTTTTGATGAGATGCCCTTTGAAGGTCCCTTCCAACCCTAACTATTGTATGATTGATGGCATAATTATCTGATGATAAGGGCAGAATGAGAGAGATTGCATCCATGGCAGGTCTGCCCTTAACATTTCCCTTTTCCCCAAAGGATGAGCATCCCTGGACTGTGACAGAGGCAGCAGTAGCATCCCTGGACTCTGATGGAGGGAGCAGTACCAGTATCACACGGCTGTGTCCTTTACTGCCTTTCAGGTTTGGAGTGAGGTTTCCCTGCATGTCAGATGCTTATGAACAAGATCTGCTCGGCCTGGCAATGGAGAGTGCACAGGAGCTGGGGTTCCTGAGCTTCACCAGGGAAGGCGTGTACTGCCTGCTGGCTGGGCCCTGCTATGAGACCATCGCCGAGTGCCGCCTGCTGCAGGCGCTGGGAGCTGATGCTGTGGGTGAGCTGGGCTGCCAGGGTTCTTTGGGCACATGGATTCAACTGTTAATTCTGCTCAAGGCCGCCTTACTTCAGTCTTTGACTCTCTGAGTCTCCTGGGGCTGGAGAAATGAGCTCTGTGTATTTCTGCTTCATTCTGCAGTGGCTTAGTGCAGCTCCTGGGAAGGATCTGCAAAAAGTCCCTGTGCTTACAGCTGCGCAGGACAGGGATCCCAGCACAACTTTGTGTTTATTTCCCAAACACAAAGTCTCTCATGCTCAGATGGCTCCACTTCATCAGGACTGAGTGGGGCCCAATAAAAATGAAGTATTTTTCTAGTATTTTTCTTCTAATTCTGACACTGTAAAGATTTCCACTGTGCTTCTTATCTACAAACCAGTCCTCCTTATGAGTCTTGTTTAGGGATGGTAATCATGGATACCTTTCCAACTGTGTACAAGAAAAGTAAATGCCGTGATCCATATGATTTCTCCAGCTACGATTCCTCCCATGACCCCTGGCTCCTGGAAGTCTGTTCATTAATACCTGCAGTTTCGTTGTGTGTGAGGAAAGGAGCTCAGCTCCCCTCAAAGCCATTTTTATTTGCAATAGCTTTTCTAGCCAAGGAAGAGAAAAGCCAAATGACACAGCACATCAGTACGTCCTTAGCAAGTCTGCAAGCAGTCTGACACATCTTGAGGAGGGAGCTGTGGCATAGGGGTCAAATGCAGGAGGTTTATTGTGCTGAGCAGAGTTGTAACTGTAGTGCTGCAGCTATTTGAGCCTTGTACATATCACAGCCTTTAACTATTACAGCGTTCCGACACAGATCTGGGGGGAATGAGACAAGGGCATGTGCTTGGAGGTAGGATCGTGGTTTGCAGCCTTGGAGAGATCTTGTTTTGGTGTAAATCCTGACTGATTCCGGTCCTTTCCTCTCCCACTGTAGGCATGAGCACTGTCCCAGAGGTAATTGTAGCCAGACATTGCGGCCTCCGAGTCCTTGGGATGTCCCTCATCACCAACAAAGTGGTGATGAGCTACAACAGCCAAGAGAAAGCCAACCACGAGGAAGTGCTGCGCATCTCGGTGGTCCGGGCTGAAGCCCTGCAGAAACTGGTTACACACCTCCTTGGGAAGCTGGGGGAAAGCACAAACTCTCCATGACCTCCAGCCATTTATCCTTCATATCATAACGTGTGTGAACACTACCAACTGTTGGGGAGAGCTGTTGGTGGGACTGTACCCTTCTCTCCTGATTTTAAATAGACCTTTTGATCTTTGTGCTTTGTCTGATCAGGTGCAGAGGTTCGCTTTGAATTTTGCCAGAATGATCCCCTTGTTAGTAGCCAGTGACCAAAGCAGCTGACTGGCACTTAAACACTCTGGCACATTCCCAAAGGCCAATGTCAGCAGAGCCCCTGGGTACTGTGACCTCCAGCTGTCTCTCTTGGGGCACCGTCCTGCCCCAAGTCTCTGCTCCCCATTGCACATGAGCCAGGTCAAGAGTTGGTTGTGGGGCTTGGTGCCTGCTGGGCCTGCTTTGTAGGGCCTGGTCTGAAGCCAGTGGAAGTCCACAAAAAGACTGAGTTTTGGGTACATGAAACAGGCCAGGCTAAAGATGAGATCTGCCTGGAACAAGCAGTGGTGCAGGGCAGGTGAATTGCAATTGATTTTACAGCTTGGAAAACCACTGCATTCCCCTGGGGTTGTGTGACCTTCCCTTCCCAGAAGGTCTCCCAGAAAGCCCTCTCTTTGCTCATCCTTGGCTCCTCATGACCAGCTGCAGAGCTGGGTAGCTGTTTGCTACAATGCTGCACATCCCCAGCACCTCTCACACCTCTCCATTCTGTTTCATTGCCCAATTTAGCAGGGCATGAAAATTCAGCTCAGTACAAGGCATGACTTATCTGTGCACCATGTAAACATTGCCAAGTTGGAAACAGAATCCAGGTCCATCTCTGCCTGGATTTGTTCAGTTTCTGGATGTCTTGGAGATCAGTGGCTTCAGCACTGCAGACTGGTTTCCTGTTGGTGCCCAAAGACAGAGAGATCAGTTTGATCCCATGTTTCACATGAGCTTTGCAGCTGTCCCTGCAGCAGGTGTTGGAGCACCAATGGTTTGTGGATTTTAGCAATGTGAAATTACAGTGGAAATATTTTGAAACAGGTACGATATTTTCTGGAACTTTCTTGGTCGTCTTACATAAAGAAATTGAAGCAAGCAGTGAGTAAAGGACAAACGGGAGAGGTTCTCCCTTACCAGTGTGCTGACGGTCTGTCAAGGAAGGGGGAACATTCACCAGAACGGTGCATTATTCATTGTTCTTCAAAGGTCAAGCTGAGCTGTGGATGCAGCTGGATGTGAAACAGTGACTGTAATTATTAGATAACCTTTTTCCCTTCATTTATCTTGTAGTTCTCTATAAAGCCCATCACTGTCACAGCTAAATGTTTTTAGTTGACTCAGTGGTCTGAACTGAAGGCACCCAACCGGTCATGGAGAGCTCCCAACCTGCCTTCCTAAATTTAGCTGACCAGTTGTTTACCATTGATGCTCGCCCTCCATCACAGCCTTCAGCCTTCCGTGACATTTCTTCCATTTTTTTCTGGATGGGTATTTGCTTGAAGCCTTTCATGCTGCAATTACTGGTGCCAACTGCAGTATCCGTGGCGTAGATGTTGCCACCAGGAGGAACAGTTGTGCTGTGAATGTTTCCCATTAAATGGTTGCACTTCAGCTGCAGGGGAGATCTTGGGGTGGCCCCCTTGTCTCCTCCTGGGCAATGTTACCTGTTGTCAGCCCTGAGAAATATCTACCCAGCCTGGTCTGGAGGACTTGTGGAGGGGAATGATTCAAAGCTTGTGCTTTTGTGGCAGAGTCACTAGTTCAGCAGCTCCTGGCACTTAGAGGGGCCCTCAGAGACAGCAGCTCTTGCAATTTGGTGGGTCTGACTGTCACGACAGTCTCTAGGACCAGCCCTGGTGGCAGTCTGCAAAGAGAAAGAAGCTCCAGCTCCATTTTCCACAATGCTGTTCCCTTTCCAGATTAAGCAGGAATGAAGTGCTCTTCAAGAGGTGCAGCACAAGCAGGGAAATATGAAAAGTGGCAGATGTGCAGAGCAAGAAGGAACCACTTCTACCTGCTCCCTTTTCAGACTTGTCCCAGTATGGGCTTGTTACAGGCCAGGGAGAGAGCAGATAATTTCCCGTGCCTAGAAAATGGTGCTTCACATTCATCTAATTAATACTTGGTAAATACAAAGTCTCTCAAGTGGGAGTGGAAGGCAGCTGTGTAGCTCGCTGTAGCTAGCAGCAGCCAGAGTAGCTAAGGCTGGGATTTCAGCAGACTCCGTTAATTAATCAGAGTCAGGCTGGGCTGGGATGTGAAGGGAAGCATCCAAAAAAACCTGCTGTTGTGTTGGTACTTCTCAGGCAGGGTTTGAGATGATGAGGAGCTTGGCAGCAGCACCTGCTTTCAGCAGGCCAGGTCTGCTCCTCTCTCCAGCTGCACCGGAGGCAGATACCATGCTCTTGTGTCTGAATACAGCTGAAATGCAACTTAGAATTGAATCTGGAAATCACCGTGCAGCTAAATCTTCAGCAAATTATGTCTGTTTAAAAAAAAAAAAAAAAAATAAAAAAAATTCTAAATTGTATCTGAGCCCTTAAACAGTTTGGGGTTCTTTCAGCTGCCCAGAGTTGGCTTGGATGGCCCAAACTCTGCATGAACATCCCGATTTTTGTCCGTGTCAATGATAAGAGGAAGATGCCCTGGGCACTTTGGAAAGGATCTTATTCATTTGCAGGCGAGAGGGGAAATAAAAAAATTAACAGAGTGAGCTCATCTGGCTTTGGAGATACTTTTAATGCAATTTTGGGGTTTTTTTACTGCTGATGAATTTCAAAAGCCTGAAATACAGTGATGCAAGATGGGTAAGGTGTGGGGAAGGAACTGTGAGGGAATAAAACCTGCTGTGATCCTGAAAACTGTGGTTTTGTTTGCCGTGCCAATGCCATTGGTTAGAAAAGAAGGAGGTGCTTAACTGCTCCCCCTACATCCAACCCCCAGGCTGGAGGATAACTCAGGGAAACCCCACGGCACCACATCCCTGGGGGACCAGAACTCGAAGCTCAGGGTAAGCAGGACCAACATTTGACCAGCACTTGGCACAGGTATTTCTCACTGATCCCACTAGGCTGACAAACTTACAGAAAAAATACTGAGAACCAAAGTACCTCGACTGACTTCTGAGCAGCTGGAAGGTGCAGTGGGCTGTGGTGATGCCAGTGCAGCAAGTCATCTATGCTGGAGGCAGGACACGGTTTCCTTGATGCTCTGCCTTTTGTTTAGTGCTTTTGGTGATTTCTGGCAATATCCATGGCTGGAATGACAACCTCAGCTTTCTTCATTCCTGTACTCTGTGCTGCCTACCTGCTTCTGAAGTCCAGGGCATTGTGGTCATAGGGATGAGCTTAAACATGCATGAAAAGCTAAAACACCTGGCAAGTGGTAAAAGAGCCCCAAATTACATGATGATCCTGGCTTTCTCAGTGCTGTGGTTGGCAGTGAGCCCAGGTGCTGCCTCGTTAGGGAATGCCACCAGAAAGAGCTGTCCCATGTGGCTGTACCCGTGGCAAAAGGACACATGGAACACCTGTGTCAGTGCAGGGCAGAGCTGGCACGGCTCCTCCTTTACTTGCTCACAGCCATGGACTCTGAGCCAGTCTGCCCCATCCTCTGTGCCAGCCTTTTCCTTTCCCTTGCTCATCAGTCCAGAGAAAACTCTCCAGATCACAGGGTCCTGCTGTTTCCAGTCCCCTGGAGAAGATAGAGGTGTACTATTGATGCCTTCATGTGGGATTAACATGAAAGTGTGAGGCCAAGAGGAGAAAGCTCTGCCACAGCCCTTGGCTGGACTGTATCGGGGGTGCTTAAGTAGAGATCTCTGCTGTTATCTGAGAAACAACCCTGTGACCCAAAAAATCTGATGGTGTGATTCATCCTGTTTCCTTTGCAAGCCTCGGTTTCCCACATTTTTTTTACATGAGGTTTGCCTTTCGCATTCTTTCCTATATAAAAGTAAATCAGAAAGCTTTTAAAAACCTGTGCTATCTGTCTCAGCTCAGCAGCGAGCATGTGCCTTGCCTTCAAGTTATCAAAATTCCCTTAGATGTTTCTCTTTATTGAAAACCTGCAGCTGAATTAAGGGGATTCTGCCATAGTGGTGTTTTGTTTGGGTTTTTTTCCAAAAGCTTTAGGTCTTCACTGCAAGGATTTCATTTGCAGGAAAGAACTAAACTCTCCCCTGCTGTGCTGAATGTGTGGAGCAGGGGGGAGCGATGTGGGTCACAGCAGTGGGCTGATCTCTGTGTGTTGCTGAATTAAGTCCTGGCTCTGTAAGCAGCATGATGGTCTGTTATTTCCAAAATCTGATGGCACGCTTGGATTGAATCATAGACTGTCCTGAGTTGGACCCACAAGGAACTTCAAGTCCAACTCCTGGCCCTGTAGAGGACGTCCCAAGAATCCCATCATGTGCCTGAGATTGTTGTTCAAATGTTTCCTAAACTCTGTCAGGGTTGGTGCTGTGACTACTTCTCTGGGCAGCCTTTTCCAGTGCCCAGCCACCCTCTGGGTGAAGAACCTTTTCCTGATACCCAGCCTAGGTGGTAGGACAGGGGTGAAGGCTGGAGGGAACTATCCAACCTTTTCTCCCGCAGAAGGGACATCCCCAGTGCCTCGACACCCACGTGGGAGATGGCTTCAAACAGCAGCACAACCACCATTTGCTTTGCTTTCTTGAAGCTTCACAGCCCTCTCTAAAAGTCTGTCTCAATCTTAGCAAATCCCTTCCTGCAGGAACGAGCCCCTCTTGCCCTGCCAGCTGCTTCAGAGAGGCAGCTTGGGGAAGCACTTCCCAGAGAAGGGAGGGAGTGCACCTGAAGCCCAAATATTGCTCCCAGGCTCCAACTTGGAGTAACCTTGGCTCTTTGTTAGCAGAGAGGTGGGTGTCCTGGAGCAGCATGAATGTGATGGGCTGGTGACCCAGAGCTATCCCTGCACTGGGCTGGAGCTCTGCTCCCTGTGGAGCAGATGGTGGACCAGTGTTGGTCCTTGTGCCTATTCTCTCCCCTCCCTGGACACAACTGGGGACACATCCCTAAACCCAGCCCTGCAGAAGCAGTGAATGTCCCCTCTCAGCCCCCAGGAAAAATCCTCTCTGGAGGGAGTGGGACAGTAAAGCAATGGGCTCTGCTGGGGAAAATTGTGCTGCAGTAATGGAAAAAAGAAGTTTTTTGGGACTAATTTCTGTGCCAAACCACAGGAAATGTGAATGGAATACACAGGACACCCTTCAGTGTCCCATGTGTGCCTGAAGGCTTCATTGTGCAGCAGGGAGGAGGAGAAGGCCATCACACTGCTCAGTGTCCCAGTGTGGCTCTCCTCATGGGATGCTGGTACAGCATCTCTTCCCGTGCCTGAGGTCCTGTGTCCTGCCCTACCTCAGCTTCCCACAGCGTTAGAGCCAGGCGTGGCTCCATCTCCACTGCATTGAGCTCCTCCAGGCCCCTGCCATTCGGAGGGAGCACCTCACCCCCCTGTTCTCCCAGCCAAAAGACAAAAATAAGAGGCACCAGCACCCGGCAGGATGGGCAGTGCCCCGAATAACTCCCAGCAGCTGCCTGCTGCCGACTGGGTCCCTGCTCTGCGCACATCTGAACTTCCCTGATGCCTTCTCATCTTTAATTAAGCACTTCCGTCAGCTCAGCCTTCTTCTGCTGGATCTGATTTTTTTTTTCTTGTAGCCATGGCAACGCTTCCCCTGGGCAGGCTGCGCTGGAGCCAGTGACAAACCCCATGTGTGGCTGTTTTGTTTGGGCCTGGAAACTTCCCTGCCATTTGGGAAAACTTGGGAAAAGAAAATCTTGCAATGAGCTGGTGAGCAGCAAGGAGAGCCAGGGTGAGAAATGTTTTTTGGGCTGAGCATCCCTTCCATCCCCTAAGGAGCCCTGCTCCAGCAGGGATGGCAGAGCCTTTATCTGAGGATTCCTTGGTTTTTCCTCCAAAAGATGGCTGCAGTGTCCAAGTTTTGTGTCCTCGCTCCAGCCATGGGTGCGAGTGACAGCCCTGCTGTGGATCATTTCATGGTCCCTTGGTGGTGGTGACACAGAGACTGCCATTGCCCTGCTCTTCCTGCCAGGACCAGCAAATCATGAGCCGAGAAGCTGCCATGAGGCAGGGGGACAGTGACACAGATGTGGTAACACGAGGCATGGGCATGGTGACTGGGGCAGGGCTCGGTGGCACAGGAAGGGATGCAAGGATGTGGGGAAGGATTGGAGTGACAGGCAGGAGACAGCAGGGCAGAGTGACAGGGCAGGGCTAGGTGTCAGGAAAGGGGTAGGTGACATTGAGCAGGGTGGGTGATGTGGGACAGGGGCAAGTGGCACAGGGCAGGGATAGGTGACACAGGGCAGGGGTAGGTGACAGAGTAGGGGTAGATGACAAAGTAGGGACGAGTGTCAGGGCGTGGGCTGCCGACCCCAGTGCCCAGTGCTGCTCTCAGTGTCCCAACATCCTGCTGTCCCGGTATCCCAATGTCCTGGTATTCCGGTGTCCTAATGTCCTGGTATGCTGATGTCCCGGTGTCCCAGTATCTCGGTGTCCTGGTGTCCCAATGTTCTTGTATCCCGATGTTCTGGTGTCCCGATATTTCGGTATCCTGATGTCTGGGTATCCCGCTGTCCCGGAGTGCCGATGTCCGGGTATCCCGGTGTCCTGCTGTCCCGGTATCCCGGTATCCCGCTGTCCCGATGTCCCGGTGTCCCGATGTCCGGGTGTCCCGATGTCCCGCTCTCCCGATGTCCGGGTATCCCACTGTCCCTCTGTCCCGCAGTCCCGCTGCCCCCCGTGCCCGGCCGGTGCCCCGCTGTTCCGCTGTCCCGATGTCCGGGTGTCCCGCTGTCCGGGTGTCCCGCTGTCCCTCTGTCCCGGTATTCCTCTGTCCCGCTGCCCCCCGTGCCCGGCCGATGTCCCGATGTCCGGGTGTCCCGCTGTCCCTCTGTCCCTCTGTCCCGGTATTCCTCTGTCCCGCTGCCCCCCG